>PYAF01004673.1:0-13279 GCA_007407185.1 Glycine tomentella
CAATTAATTATTAAACTGCCCTGTAAATAAAAATTAGAATAATTAAACTTAAAATAATCCAAATTAATTAAAATCTGAATTATTGGTCTAATTAAATCTTAAATGAGAAACAATGCAAAATATAAACAATTAAGCACAAGTTAGGGATTAAAATGAGTACAAAAAGATGAGTAATTAGTGATAAATAGTGACTCATCAAGCGCCGTAGCCGCGCTAACAGCACCACAAAAGACCAGAGCATGCCAATTGACTCGAACACTCCACGCGGTTAGCGTGTAGTGTCACGCGATCAGCGCCAGACGAACAAGCCGCGCAGTTAGCGCGGGATCGCGCGTGGGTCGCGCCAGAGTGATTTTGTTTCCTTATTTAAAAGATCTGTTTCGAATTTTAGTCCAGGAGTAAGCTTTGTTACCTTAATTAATTGATTCTATAAATATTAAGCCTCTGAACAGATTAGGGCAGCTACCAATATCCATAATCTCCAGAATATACATTTTTCATCCATTCTCCATCTTCTAAAACCCTAGAAATCAAGAATCAAGCTGAGTGTCTGCACAACAATGAATCATACTACTGCTTTGATGTTCTTGAGGCCTATGGTTGGCTAAACCTTGTATTGTGGGAAGGCAATGAACCGATGATAACTCCTCTGTAATTTGACTGGTATTGAATGATATGTTTTAATTGTTTTATTCTATTCTGCACTTATTTCTATTCTTATTTGAAATTGATCACTTCAATTAAGTACATAGGGCTAGGATTTGCAATGGGAACGTTGGGGTTCTAATTTCTGAACCATTTAGAATAACAATTGTTCATCACCTAGAAATAGGGATGTGTGGCTGCAGAGCCTATGATATGTTCTTTTGAATGCTTGAACTGATAGATTTCACTAAGGAATTAGGTTTTCGATTCAAGTTAAATGGTTAGTTCACTAAGGAATTAGGGATTAGCTAATCTAGAAAAGACTTAATCTCTGAACAATTAATAACAGGAACCTCTTATGATCTATTCTCTAAATGCTTAGTTTGACAGAATCACTAAAGGCTTAGGATTCTCGATCGAATTAAAGAGTGAAATCGCTAGTTATCTAGGATTTACGAATCTAGGAGAGATTTATCATTTGTGTATGTTAATGTTAAATAACCAGTCAAGTGAAAGAGTAGGAATCTGAGTGGATTGCGCCTGACCACAATTATCCTTCCATTGGTAACTTCTCAAATTTATTTACTGCATTTACTTAATTTCTGTTTTTGCACTCAAACAACCAATCAATCAAACATTTCTTGCGTAATTTTCTGTTTTAATTTCAATCACATTCGTTAGTATTACTGTGGAATTACCCCAATCCCTGTGGAGAACGATACTCACTTACCTACTTTATTACTTGAAAACGATCGGTGCACTTGCCGTTGCATTTGTTCACAACATTTAGTCAACACAAATCTCTTATAATTACAATCAATAATACCATGAGATTGATATTTTAGGAAAATTGTAAATTAAAGAGGTGAACTATGGTATACAAGAAAAACTCTTATGCCCAATTAATTTAAATAAAGAAGTAAAATAAGAACACATATAAAATTTTTGGGCAGAGTCTCCCCTATAATTAAGACTTTTCCCAAAAAAATTCAATCATTTCAACAACAACATCCTTCATAATTTCATTCATCAATAACAAATATATGCATCCCCTTAGTTAAAAACACAATTTTTCTTGAAAATCAGCATGCATAGGGAATAACATATATTTCAATAATTAGGTTCCCTGACTCTGATGTAATGTCTACAACCATTAGACATTAGGTTTCCCAAATCTTCCTTGCAATCAACCTCAATCTTCAAGCAAACTTCAAGAAATTTAGGATTTGGGGCTTTTTTAGAGGTTTCTAATTGCAGAATTGGATTGTGGAAGAAGAATAGGAATGAGTTAGAATGACACCATGGAATAGGAATTCCAATAAGTCTTGCAGAAATCACCACAATAGCTGGGAAGCCATCGATAAGAAACAAGAAAGTTCTTGAATAAGAACAAGAGAGAAACCCTCTCAACAATTTCAGAATTGTATTAATCAATCAAAAGTTCTTTGCAATCAGTTTTTGTTGGTTTATATAACCCACGAAATTACAAGCTAAATGACACTAAATGTAGGTAAAATGCAAATTGAAATGAAGCCCAAATGTAGCTTGAAGTGCAAGCTTTCTTTAAAATGACCCTTGGCTTCTCAATTTCGAGCTTCTGTAGAGTATATTGGTTTAATCAATTATTTCAACCATGTAATCAATTATTTAACCTAAATAATCGATTACTTGGTTTGGTAATCGATTAAAGCAGTGAGACCTTATTTCTATTTGCAACTAAAAATGATGTAATCGATTATTTCGTCCATGTAATCAATTATTTTCACCTAAATAATCGATTACTTGATTTGGTTATCGATTAAAGCAGAGAGACCTTGTTTCTCTTTGCAACTAAAAATGGTGTAATCGATTACAAGGCCAAAATAATCGATTAAAACAGTGACAACCTATTTACAAGTGTTTTATTGAATTTCTCCTAACAAGTACTGGAATTTATTGAATTAAACTGGATTTGAGACATCAAAATCCAGCTCTTGTCATCCTTGATTTGGTGTGCCTCCTCATATTTGCCCAAATTAGCTTGAATGTGATCTTGAAGTGCTTGAGTCCTAGCTCTTGTCATTGGTCCTTTGAAACTAACCAAAGGAAGTGCTTTAAGCTCTCCTTCTAGACCTTTGGCTTGTGTTGGACCTCCATCAGGCTCGAACTATGGTATCAAAATTTGTAAACAAACAATAAACTTCCCTCAGATATCTATATCTATCTGTTAGCTCCTTGCAGTGTTGTTTGGAGATCTCTCAGGTTCACGTCCTTTGGTCCAATCGCAGAGCTCTATGTACCAAATTTAAGACAATTCAATATAGATTTTGAAGACAAGGTTAATATTAACATTGGGGTCAAATACCCATTCATTTTTAAAAGGGGTGGTGTTTTTTTACTCTACATCAAAGAGACATCATTTTGAAATTCCGATTATGCCAATGTTACCGAGGCTCAACGAAGGTAAAAAAAATGGCATCAATTTTATAAAAGGCAACTTTTACAACATTTCATTTTCAAATGTTTTTCAAAGGAAGTGTAAAATTATCCAATAACGGTACCTAAATCACAAGAGATACTAAGAGATGATTAAAATAACAAGGAGAAGATAAGGAAATCATGGTTACCTCAAAGAAACCATGAAATGAGGGTTGAGAGCTCCGTTCTCTACTTAATCCTCAAGGTGGATTTTGAAGATTTTGCTCCGAATAAAGTCTTCATATCCGTGCGGTGGTCCGGCGGCAAGCAACGACTCTTGATTAGGTGTTTTTAGTTTAATACTTTCTATTATTCTTAGCTTATTTTACTTCTCTTGGACTTTTATTTCCTTGTGTAGGACCTAGAGAGCTTTACAAAACTCCAAATGGTGCATATGAGTAGTCCCTGGAAAGATAAGGAAAAGATCTACAATTTTGTCAGAGATAAGCTGAGGCCAATTCTATCATTTTGAGGGTCAATTTAGGCTTGAAAGTTAGAACCCCTGCACTCGACTTTTGGACTGCGAATTGGTGTAATTAGTAATTAGTTAGATTATATGGGCCTAATCATGGCCCATGTTTTCCTACTGACTCAGTCACTATATTTTAGTGCAATTAGTTGGTGAAGAGACACTTTGTTTTTTGAGCACAAACAGAATTTGTAGTTTCTTATAAAAGATTTCAGAATTAAAACCTTTTCTTTCATTTTCTCTCAACTGTTCATCATTTTTCTTTTACCTTTCATCTTTTTTATTTTTCTCAATCCAATTTCGTGGCTCTTACATTGATGATGATCATGGAAGGCTAAATAATCAATCAATCTAAGGATCCAGTCCAAGCAAGGAGAATTTGAGTTCTGGTTTGATATTCTAATTTCAATGTGAATGTTCATCTTCTTCGATCATCTTTTCGATTTTGATGATTATGAATAATTTTAGGATTGAAAACAAATTAGGCTATAGATTTATTTCCTAATTTTGAATTTTACTTGCAGTGTCGTTATCAAAACTGACGTTGTTGCCGAGGATATGTTTCATTGTGTGCCAACTTTAATCCATTCATAATTAGATAATAGTATAGGCATCATTGATATTAATATAGTATAATTCCATATGTCTACAAAAGAAACAAAAAATTCAAAAATTCAAATTTTTTTTCTAGATAATAGATAAGAAATAGATATAGATAGAAGATAGATAGATATAGATAAAAATTAAAAATTAAAAAAATTGTTTCTAGATAATAGATAGAAGATAGATCTATATAGATATAGAAAAAAAATTTAAAAATTGAAAATAAAAATTTTTGTTCTAGATAATAGATAGAATATAGATATAGATAGAAGAAAATAGATATAGCTAAATATAGATTAAAAAAAATTCAAAAATTCAAAATTTGTTTCTAGATAATAAAAAAAGATAGATATAGATAAAACAAAATTCAAAAATTTTTTTTTTCTAGATAATAGATAGAAGCTAGATATAAATTTTTATTTTTTAGAAAATAGATAGAAGATATATATAGATAGATAAAAAAATTTCAAAACTAAAAAAAAATTAGTCATTTATCGTGGTGTTTTCGAATTTTAAAAAAAGCTGGGCCAATCTTTCAATTTTTTATATAGATTTAGCAAATATTGTGACTAATATTCTGGCAGAGTAGTTGTTTGTTATTTCTATCACTGTTAGGTTAAACTGTGCATGACTAGGTCCAAATCAGGTGACTTGCATTCATATGATCCTCAGATAGACAGGACATTTCACAATTTGAGCAGAGATAATAGAAGTGTAATTTTGCATTGTAGTATAGTGTCTTCTGAGTCTTCTGTTTCTAAGTCTATTTCTAATTGTGAACATCTTGATTCTGAAATTTTTGTTGATACAATGGCTGATAACAATCAAACTCTTAAGGAATTGGCTACACCTGATGTTTTTTATCAACCTTGGTGTATTCAATATCCTGAGGCAGAGGTTGATTATGAGCTAAAATCTGGACTAATCTATTTGCTTCCAAAGTTTCATGGTCTTGCAGTTGAAGATCCACATAAACATCTTAAGTAGTTTCATGTAGTGTGTTCCACCATGAGACCACATGGCATTCATGAGGATTATGTCAAGATGAAGACATTTTCATTATCTCTGGATGGTGTGGCCAAGGACTGGTTGTACCTTCAACCAGATCCTATCAACACTTTGACAGATATGAAGAGAAAATTTTTGGAGAAATTCTTCCCTGCATCCAGAACAACATTCATCTGGAAAGAAATTTATGGTATAAGGCAGCTAGCTGGAGAGATGTTATATGAGTACTGTGAGAGATTCAACAAGTTATTTGCTACATGTCCTCACCATCAAATCGGTGAACAATTATTGGTCCAGTATTTTTACGAAGGCTTGATGTTGATGGATAGGAGTATGATGGATGCCACTAGTGGAGGCGCTTTGATGGATGATGTGTTGCTAACACATCTTAGTTTTAGGCTAGTTTAGTTATAATTCAATTAAATAATTAGGAATATAGGTTAGAATTAGTTTAGTTGTTACTTATATTCAATTTAATCTCATTTCATTACCAAAGTTGTATTTCAGGGCCAAAAGGAGGAGATTCAAGCCAAAAGAAGAAGAAAACCAAGCTGAAGGACTCGCGCAGATCGCGCCAGATCTCGCGCAAGTCGCGCCATATACCCTGGAGCAGTCATCCAACTCGAAGACTTCACGTGGATAGTGTGAAGACCCACGCGAGTAGCACCATAAGCCCAAGATCAAGAAGCCAAGTCGAAGACTTCACGCGATCAGCGTGAAGGGCAGCGCAAACATGTCATGCTGTTAGCGTGAATTTCCACGCGACCAGCGCCATGAAGTGAATTGACCACGCGATCAGCGCGAAATCCCGCGCGATCCGCGCTGCGAAGACGCTGTTTCCTTATTTAAAAAGATCTGGCTCGAAAATGCAGAGGAAAAAGGTGCTTTGTTACCCAAATTAAACCATACTGAAGATAATTATAAAAAGGGACCTCTGGGCTGAAAAAAAGGATATATATACACCATTCCTTACATTCTATTGCTCTCTACACCTCTGGAATTCAAGAATCAAGCTAGGGTTTACTGCAGCATAATGTTTCAATTGATAGTTTTGGTGTTCTTGATGACTATGTCAGGCTAAATTCTGTATTGTGGTTAGGCCAAGAACCAATGTGAACTCCTCTGTAATTTGATTGGTATTGAATGAGATTGTTATGATTGCTTTATTTTACTCTATTCTTAATTGTTATAGTCTTTCTTAGAATTGGCCATTCTATTTAAGTTCTGAGGGTTAGGATTCGCAATAGGGATGTTGGGATTCTAATTTCTGACATGAGTAAGATAACAATTGTTCATTGCCTAGGGATAGGGATGCATGATTGTAGAACTTTATAATATATTCTTTTAAATGCTTAGCTTGATAGAAATCACTAAGGGATTAGGGTTTTGATTCAGGTTAAAGGGTTAATTCGCTAAGGGATTAGGGGTTAACTAAATTAGAAAAGATTTTTTCTCTGAGTAATCAGAAGCAATCAACTTTGATAACCAGTTAAGTGAAGGAGGCAGGAATCAAAGGGGATTGCGTCCTAATCACAATTATTTCATCCATTGGTTACAACTCAATTTATTTGCAATTTTAATTCTCTTTAATTCTGCAATTACTTAATCATTCAACTCTCAACACAGCAAACAATTCTTTCAAAAATCATTTCTTTTCCCTTCCAATTGCTTAGAATGCAAATTATTGTGAAATCAGTATCAATCTCTGTGGATACGATACTCTACTTACCTACTTTATTACTTGAACGAGCGGTATACTTTCCGTTTGCGCAACAATGGACAAGACTCCTCTTGTTGCAAGACAATTGATTTCTAACATGGTAGCCAATTATCAACAATTTTGTACTAGAAGAGTTGCAACATCCAAGGTGGCTGCAAATGAAGTTTCTATTTCTATGGTTCCTAATAACCAGAGGTTAGAGAACAAACTGACAAAATTGACATCCCTTGTGAGACAACTTGCCATCGGTAAAAACCAGAATGTGATGGCAGCCAATCAACTAAGGCTGTGTGGTATCTGTTGTGTAGCTGATTGAAAACAATTTGAATACATACAATAACCAGGGGGGTGAATTAGTTTAAACTTGGCCTTTTTAAAAATCAATAGAAAATAATAGTTAAAGGATCCTTATCACCATTGAACCAAGAATGCTACAATCAATAAAACCACTCAGCCCAACAAAACAATTATAAAACTTAACTTGTTGAGCAGTAAAGAATTCACCAAGAATCACATATCAAGATAACAAGAAGAGATTAAAAGATAGAGATCAACACAAGAACTTATATTGGTTCACCTCTTAACAAGATAAGCTACATCCGGTTCTTCTAATCAAAACTAGATTAGAGTTCCACTATTCACAAAATTCAGTTCTTACAAGCTTTACAATAATCACCCTTTATCAAACCTAGATAAAGAATAGAAATCTAAAACCCTATTAGACTCCTAGTGATCAAGACATAGAGAACCTTCTCAACCCTTTCCCTCTAGAGAAACCAACTTTAGAAAAAGCTTCAAGAACCCTTTGTAATAGTTACAAACAACCAAAAATACAAAAAATAATTTACAAGCAAAGCTAATGAAGAGAGACAACCCGATGATCCAATGATTATGAATGAATATGATTTACCAATCAGAGTTGAAAATGAAAAACAATTTCAGAGCTTCCTCTCCAAAAGCTTCTTTTAAATCTTGCCAAAGAAATCTTTCAATACACCATTAAGATTTGGATATGTGGGACAAGAACTTTAGAACTCAAAATATCCTTTCTCACTTTCAGAAGACTTATGAAAACTTTGAAAATTTCGTAGAGTAATGTGTTGTAAGTTTTAGAAAATCCATTAGCTATTTATAAAAAAATAGTTGTAACTTAATGTAATCGATTAAATCGCCAATGTAATCGATTAAAACTTCAAATTTAATCGATTAAAAACAAATGTAATCGATTAAAATGTTATTTAGTTTTTCTGGAAAGGATATATGAACAAAGTAATCAATTATTTCGAGCTGTAATTGATTACTACAGGGATACTTCTTTTCAAAAATGAACTAAGTAAACGATTACGAATAAGTGGTAATCGATTATCACATTCAAGTCATGTTCTGTGTTTATACTAAGTAATCGATTACAGGTAAATGGTAATCGATTAATATGTTCTTGAAGGGTCAAGTAATAGATTACCAATATGTGGTAATCGATTAGCACAGTCCAAAATGGTTTTTCCAAAAACTTGAAACCATGAAACCTTGTCTTTGATGCAATCATGAAATCTTAAACCTTTTTCACAAACCATGTGCTTTTGTAAAATCATGAATGCAAGTCAATGAATGTTTATGCAATGCAAAGGATCATATAATGATTCTCTCCTACATCAAGCAATTTAATAACGCCTTCAATTTAATGGCATGTACAAAGCTAAAACACTCATCCATCTTCAGCATATATCTTGATCCACCTTCATGCTTCCCCTGTATCTAACAATCTCCCCTTTTTTGGCTTTAATCATGCCAAACATCAATTGAACATGTTGAACCTTGGAGTTCTTTTGGAGGAGTTGATTTTCAGGAGCTCGTACTTGATTATCCAAAAATGAAACCAGCTTCTTGCCAAGACAAGTGTCAAGCATACATTGCATAAACAATTTACATTTATATGTATGTATATGCTCCCCTTATCTTATGTAATTTTATATTGGTTAAGATAAAGAGCAACATGTATATCCCTTTATTACTTTGATTAAGTTCAGTACTTTCAAGTATGTAAGTATGTGAGCTATGTTTCCTTAAGACCTTTCCTTTTATATTCAATATGTTATTTAAGGCCTTTTCTCCCCCTTTTGGCTTATCAAAGACAAAATTAATATTGATGAGCATAAGATAAGCAAGAATAAAACAAATTTTTGCATTAATCAAGAGGCAGTAGAAAAGTAACATAAGAAAAACATATCAAACGAAACATTAAGAAAGTAGAAAAACCACAGCCACAATTAATTAGACAATTACATTAATCTAGACTAGAGAATGTCAAAATCTCTGAGAGCCATCCTAGTCTCTCTATTTTTTAGCCTTGAAGTAATTTCTTCCAAGGAAGACTGTGTTTCAGCTCTATGCTCATGCTGCAGAGTCAGCACAGCATCCATCTTTTGAATTATTAACTATTGAGCAGGAGCAGCTCCAACATCTTCTTCTTCCTCAGCTTCTTCACCTTCATCAACTCCCTTCTTCACCTTCCAATCCAAGCTTGTTGAGGTGCTTTTCTTTGATGAGGTTGGTGATGTTTGTGGTGTTGTCTACAATCTCATTTGAGACATCAATCTTAAAGTAATCTATGAATCTAGAGATTAACACAGCATATGGAAATTGGTAGCTGATCAATCTTGAAGCTTTCAGCATAGTTTCAACAAAAATAAGAACCCAGTTAACCTAAGTTGAGCAAATCATCATCTGTGATTTGGGCATGGTTTGTGGACCTAGGGGTAAGAACATAGGTGATTATATAATGCAACAACCTATCTTCCCCAGACATATTTCCAACACCAACTTGTCTTTAGCCTGATTTGAGGATCAAACAACATACCTCTGTATGTGTCAATTTTGTTGTATCCTCCAATCTCTTCATCAAACTGTGGAAAATAAGGAACACTTCACACTTAACCAAGAGGGGGGGTGAATTGGTTAGTCTTGGTATATTAAAAATTTCTTCAATGAAAAACAGAGTTTTCCAAAACAAAATCAGAGTTTTATTTCCCTTTGGATCTTTATCACAAAACCAAATGAAAAACTTTATCCAAGATCAATCCAAAACTTGTTATGCCACAAGAATAGACTCACAAAATAGAATATACTTCAAGAATGATCAAAAACACAGAATATAAATCAAGACAAAAGATTTATACTGGTTCACCTCAAAACCTATGAGGCTACATCCAGTTTCTTCTACTCAACACTAGAGTAGAGTTTCACTATTGCAAATATTCTTCTTACAAGCAATTACAAGCTTCTCTCCTTCAACCCTAGAAGAAGTTCAGAGATCTAAAACCCTATTAGATCCTTAGAAGCCACACCCACACTGAGAATACTACTCAGCTGTCCTTGGAGAAACCCTATCTCCTCTTGCAAGAAATCCCAATTTACAATAGACCAAAGACTTACAAAAATTTAAATAACAGTTTACATCAACAAAGACAAGGAAAGATATCACCTGATAATCCAAGAATGAATGCAAAGTGAATGAAACTGAGGTTGATTAACTGATTACACATCCATATGCAGTTCTTTCCTTATTGTAACGCTCCATCAATCATCAGGGTCATTACCAAACATTAATCAACAAACACACATATAATCATCAGAGTTTAAGCAGTTTGGAAGCATAAACTAAGAGTGACATTATCAAAAGTCACTTCATATACACTATACATATAATATGGTGAATATACATATAATCTGTGTTTAAGTACAAAACTGTACAGAGACATCCCCTCAGGGTACAACAAAACTAAACCAAAGGCAGAATACAAAATATCAGAGCCATATGCTCAAGTCATCTATGCCTAAGGTTTCAAAACACAATTATCCCTGCACAGGCTTCTTGCCTTGGGATCTATCAGCTCCTCCTGAGGATTAACCTGCAAAACAATAGCCCCACACAAGGGGTGAGATATAAAATCTCAGTAAACTCAGGGCCCTTGAAGGTATTTCTTTCCCCTGGTTCACTTTCATACATATACATGAAAATAGTATATCAAAACAATCCATATCAACATCAGTGAATCACTAAATCAATCATCATCAATACATGTTCACCTGACAACAATCAGGCTATACTCATGGCATACAACCATTCATCACATACAACGCTATCCTGCAGAGGCTACATCTATGTATATAGGAACATCTCCGCCCAGGGAGGCTACATCTATATACTAGGAACATCTCATGGCAGGATCTCAATACATCTATCGGAGGCTACATCCGTATATATAGGAACATCTCCGCTTGGAGGCTACATCTATATAACGGGAACATCTCTTTATAATGAGGCTACATCTGCAGATATAGGAACATCTCCAACCAGGATCTATATCGCAGCAACATCTCATAACCTATCTCAATACAATTGCCTGAGGAGGCTACATCTGTAGATATAGGAACATCTCCATTCGGGAGGCTACGTCTATATCACAGGAACATCTCACATCAGGTCTTACTCATACTCATGTCATCTATCCTACTACAATAGGATTCAATAATCAACCATGCAAAATCAAACTTTTACCTCTGCTCATACATACTCAGAGCCAAAATCAAACTTCATCAATAATGATGACTCAAGGCTCTAACTTCATCAGAATAACCCTCTGAACACAAAACTCTACAGAGTCCAAGCCTAATAACGGCTCTAACACCTCCAAAAACACCTCTCTAGATACTCAAAATCCAACTAAAACCCAAACACAGAATCAACGGCTAAGGCTCGAGTTTCTTACCTCTGTGTAGTTCAGACATACCAGGGAATCACTTTCCCTAAGGTAGATCGCTCAATCAAAGCTTCCTTCGCCTCTGATTCTTCGATTCCAAGGACTCCCTTAGAAATCTCGATCTCGCCGTTTACCGCCTCTTGTCGAGAATAAAGCTGGGTTCTCTAGCTTATCTCGAGGCTCTGAACACTTTCTCAGTTGGGTCAAAGGTGTTTAGATGAAAGATGGAGAAGATATGAAGCTCCAAAGTTCATTAATGGCTTCCCTCTCTCTCTTCCTCTCTTTTCTCTCTCATTTTCATCCAAAATGAGCTTTTATAAAACTGACCCGAAAGTCCCGCGCGGTTCGCGCCAGGTGCCACGCTAATCGCACCATGGTTCGAATAACCCGCGCCATCAGTGCCAAATCCACGCGGATAGCGTGAAATGGCCGCAAGGATTGGCCTGATCCAAGCTTCCAGCGCTGATCGCGCCCTATCCCGCGCTGGTTGCGCCACAGGTTCGAACAACTCACGCTGTTAGCGCCACAGCCACGCGAATAACGTGAGATGGCCGCCAGCATTGGCCTGATTCAACCATTCCACGCGGATCGCGCCATGCCCCGCGCTAACCGCGCCACAAGTTCGAATCAGCCACGCTAGTAGCACCATGTCCACGCTAATCGCACCATCTGTTCGAATCTGTTTTCTACTTCTCTTAAGCTTCCTTTAAGGGATTCTAATGCATAATTATGGTTCTTAATCTCAAGCTTAATCCTATGCTTAAAATTCAAGGTATTACACTTATGCTTTGAATGAATGATGATACTTCACTTTCTTGAATCAAATACCGATAAGAATTTGGTAAAGTCTATGTGTTCAGAACTAAGAGAAACTCACTAATGAAAGCTTAGAACGTGTTTGAATGCCTTAGAATTTGTAATGCTCAGTAATTGCAAAAGCTATGAACCTCAGCCTAAGAGGTTCCTTTTATAACAGATTTTTAACTAATAATAATCGATTAAACACGCTCCTGTAATCGATTATTTACCATTTGTAATCGATTAATTCAAGATGTAATCGATTAAAATGTTCCTGATGCTTTCTGGATTTTGGCTATGAACTATTTAATCGATTATCCCGATACGTAATCGATTAAGCCAGAGTGACATGTTTCTCTAAAATGTACAGTGTAATCGATTACCATTTGTTGTAATCGATTAAGCCCGAGGGACCATATTTTCTGAATTGAACTATGTAATCGATTAAACCGTTATGTAATCGATTACTTCAATAGGTCATGTTCTTTTCAAAGCAGGCTTGTAATCGATTACCAAATTTTGTAATCGATTAAGACCGAAGGATCTATTTTTCAAATTTAGCCTATGTAATCGATTAATCCGATATGTAATCGATTACATTGATCTTGATTTGTTTTTTTAAAGGCACGAAGAACAAAATAATCGATTCCAATATGTATGTAATCGATTACTTCAGTAAAACTTGGTTTTTCTAAAAGCTTAACCTTTTAAGTGCTACCTTTGATCAATTCTTTTAATCTAATGACCCTAGATGAATGAATAATGCATGACATGAAATGCACACTTGGATTATCAGATCATATACTCCCTTTTACATTT
>PYAF01004674.1:0-10945 GCA_007407185.1 Glycine tomentella
CTAACTTCCTCAGTTCCTTCATGAGTAATTTCCAGCATCTCCCACATCTCTTTTGCACTTGTGCATCTCACAGTCCTGAAAAATTCATCAGAGGAAAGTGCAGAGGTGATCATATTTTTAGCTTTAAAATCATATTGGGCAACTCTTTGTTCAGCCTCAGTCATCTCATCCCATTCTTTGGGAATCAACTCATTTGCAATAGTTTTCTTTGGAATAAAGGGACCCTTCTCTATTGCATTCCATGCTCCTGGGTCATTTGATTGAATAAAGATCTTCATTCTATTTTTCCAAAAACTGAAGTGTTCCCCTTCAAACATTGGAGGTCTGTTTAAAGAGGCACCCTCCTTAAAGGTTATTTGAGAAGTATTCATGTTTCTTTTTGAAAAGAAAAAAGTGATCTTGAATATCTTACAAGAACCAGCTCTTGATGTCAATTGAAAAACAAAAGAATACCTCAAATCAACCAAGAGGGGGGGTGAATTGGTTGAACCTTGGTAATTTAAAATTTCAAATGAGATTTTCACCTCAGGATACTTATCACTTTAAAAAATTGTTTCAAAACCAAGAATCAATATTCAATCAAATTCCTTTTTCAAGAAAAATATAAAATAGAGTATAACTTTCTGTGCAATGAAATTGATTCACAAACAAAGCAATTAAAAGATGAATAGGTGAGAAGAAAGATTAGCCACAGATTTTATACTGGTTCACTTCAAACACTATGAAGCTACATCCAGTTCTTCCACTCAACACTAGAGTAGAGTTTCACTATTGCAAAAATATTCTTACAAGCAAATACAAGCCTCTCTTTATCAACCCTAGATAAAGTTCAGAAGTCTAAAACCTTATTAGACCCTTAGAGACCAAAAACAACACTAAGAACACTGCTCGGCTGTTCTTAGAGAAACACTATCTCTATCCTTGCAAGAAACCCATTTACAATAGACTAATCTTTACAGAAATTCAAAGAACAATTTTACACCTTCAAAGAATAAGGAAAGATATCACCTGATAATCCAAGAATGCATGCACATGAATGATTCAACAGATTGAATGACAAATTACCAACTCAATGCATTCCTTTCTGTATGCTTTGAATGAACAATGAAGCTTTACCTTCTTGATTCAAAAAACCATGCAAATTTGTGAAGCCTCAAATGTGTTTAGAATCTCAAAAATGTTACTAATGAAGGCTCAGAATGTTTGTGAATGCTTAAACTTCGTAATTCTCAAAATACTCAAAAGTCACAAACCTCAGCCTGAGAGGTTCTATTTATAACAACTTTTTAACTTAAAATAATCGATTAAACACGCTCCAGTAATCGATTATTTAGTAAATGTAATCGATTAAAGCAAGATAGTAATCGATTAAAATGTTTAAAATATGAACCGAGTTTCAAGAACGAACCATTTAATCGATTATTCCGATACGTAATCGATTAAGACAGAGAACCATGATTTCTTCATGTATGCATGTAATAGCAAGTAATCGATTACCAGTTTATGTAATCGATTAAGACAGAGTGACCATATTTTCAAGAATGAACTATGTAGTCGATTATCATGATGTGTAATCGATTAAATATCAACAGGTCATGTATTTCTAAGTAAACATGTAATCGATTACCAAATTCTGTAATCGATTAAGACAGAGAGTTCCATCTTTCATAAAAAGCCTGAGTAATCGATTAATCCGATATGTAATCGATTACAATGATCATAATTTGTTTTCTAAAGGGCACGAAGAACAAAATAATCGATGCTACTGGCCTTGTAATCGATTATTAATAATGCAACTTTTTTTTTCCAAAAACTTTGCTTCTTAAGTGCCTTTCTAATAAATTGCTTTTACTTAATCATTTAATCCTAACAATCCTAGATGAATGATACATGCATGATATGCTCAATTGGATTATCAGATCATAAACTGCTTTTTACATTAATCAAATTGGTCTTCAAGCTTTCTTTGGAACTTTTCCTTTGAGCATGTTGAAAGCACAAAACTCTTGAAGCTTGATCCTTATTCATTGATGCTTGGCTTCACTTGAATCAACAAAATTTTCATATGTAATCGATTAATCTTCCAGATAATCGATTAAAATGTTCTTAGCTCAATCTGGTATTTATAACGAACAAAGTAATCGATTAAACCAGACATGTTCAGTTTTGAAATAAGCTAATGTAATCGATTACAGAATGTGGTAATCGATTAAAGCAAACATGTACAATTTCATAATAACCCTAGGTAATCAATTATAGATTGTGGTAATTGATTAAGGCAGTCATGCATGTAACGCCTCGTTTTACTATCTTGTATTTTATTTATTTTTAGGAAAAATTTCGTTCCAATTTACGTAAAAATATATTCGTTACAAAATTTTCGCGGAAAATTCTTTTCTTCTTGCTTAAAGTATGAACCATCAATCTTGTGATCAAGTTCTTTATTGCCACATGTTCGTTTCAAAATCCAAAATAATAATAATACAGTCTATGATACAGTCCCAAATATAGTGTCCAAAATAATATACAGACGACCTAACACAAATTACATGCCAACAGAGAATTACAAATCACAACATACAGTCCATCAAAACTTCCTCATCACACCTTCTTCAATATCATCTACAGCTTATGCTTTCTTTCCTGTTTATCTGCTCGCCCAAATAAATTGGGGTCATCACAGGTGTCAACCACAGACACAAAAATAGGGTAAGTTTATGATAAACATAATTTAAGTCACAAAATATATATATAGAAAGTCATCACAATATATATACAAAAAGTCATTCAAATAGTCATTCAAATATATATATAGGAAGTCATCATAACATTGTCAAAATATAGTGCATACTTAGCTTCTTATGTTAGCACGGTCTAGCCCCCGCCAGGCAAAAATATCCAAATAACATGGACTTATGCCCCCGCCAGGCAAAATCTAAAATAACACGGACTTATGCCCCCGCTAGGCTAAATATAAAACAACACGGACTTATGCCCCCACCAGGCTAAATATATTAGAACACGGACTTATGCCCCCGCCAAGCTAAATATATAATAACACGGACTTATGCCCCCGCCAGGCTAAATATATAATAACACGGACTTATGCCCCCGCCAGGCTAAATATAAAATAACACGGACTTATGCCCTTGCCAGGCTAAATATAAAATAACACGGACTTATGCCCCCGCCAGGCTAAATATAAAATAACACGGACTTATGCCCCCACTGTAAGACCTTGAATTTTAAGCCCTGTGATTAAGGTATATAATCATGCATTAGTTTGCCCAAAAGGGAGCATTTAGCAGAAAACCCTGTAAGGGTTGCGGCGCTGATGGCGCCAGAGCACTGGAATGTGGCGCCTGGGGCGCCAGGTTCACGCTGGGGGCACCATGGTCTCTGGAAAGTGGTGCCTAGAGCACCAGGTTCGCGCTGGAAGCGCAGGAGTCTCTGGAGGTTCACGCTTGGGGCGCCAGATGTGGCGCCAGGGGCGCCAAGTTTTCCAGCTAGCGCGAATGGCGCCAGATGCGGCGCTGGGGGCGCCAAAGGTTCTGGAATGTGGCACTGGGGGAGCCAGGCTGGCGCTGAGAGCGCCACAGGTAGGGCAGGGCCACTATTTAAAGCCCAAAACACGAAAAATTGAGGAGAAAAGGCTTCTTCTTCCTCCTTCTGCCCTAGACATCCATTGTTGACATCCCCAAGCTTCCTAAAGCCATATATCTTGACCAAAACACCTTCTTATGGCCTATTCTTGTGAGAGAAACATTTGGGAAGCTTGAATCATTCATCCTTTCTCTTGAGAAACCCCTTTTGAGTGAGTTTTGGAATCTTCAAAGAAAAGCTCAGAGAACTTGAGAGTGGCTGAGACCCATTGCGTGGAAAGGACACCAGAACTCGAGGAAGTTGTCCTTGGGTTTTCTTTGTCTCCATTGAGGTAAGAAACTCAAGTTTCTCCGTTTGATTTTGATTTTGGGGGTTTGCATGAACAGTGACCCATATGTGATGGGGTTAGAATTAGCCCGGGATCCTATAGAGGATTATATTCAGGGGGTTGTTGTGATGATGTTAGAGCCTTCAGAAATCATTATTGATGAAGTTTGATTTTGGCTCTGAGCTATGCATGTATAGAGGAAGGGACTGATTACATGGTTACTATGAATCTTGGAGCTATTGACATGTTGTTCATGGGATAGTGTAGAGGTTGTTTATGAGTTGTTTTAGTTGTATTAAAAGCTCGATTTTGATATGGCTAAAGTAAGGACATGTTTGTATTACCTTGAGCAGAGTCTTAGAAGAGGCTCTAGATCCTTGGTTAGGCTGAGAGGGATTCCGTTGAGGGTCTGAGAATCACTTGTGAAGTGATTAGTTATGTGTCCTATGGAAAGGATTATAGTTCCTTTCGTTCTAATGGCTAGAACCGTATTTGATAAATTATATGTTTGATCTTATGTAGGACGTGAGCTTGATAGTTCCAGTGGTGGGGACCACGAGGCTGGGAGAGCCGATGCTTTGCCTAGAGCAGGTAAGCTCTTGGTCCTTGTATGTGTGTCCTTTGCTGTGTTCCACCATGCTCTTGATGGAGTGATGGTTCCGTTGTGAATACTTACATGTATATGGAAATTGTATATTGTGTGATTGATTGTTGAATGGATGTGTATGGCGTTGAGATACTGAAAATGTGATTTGAACCCTGTGATGGGGGAATGATATGTATTGATTTGAGATGCTTGGAATGGAATGTGAAATTGTGGTATGAGCTTGATATGTATGACTATGAGTTGTTCAGCCTGTGATAGGCGTGGTTGACTATTAGATTGATTGTGAATTCTAGGAATGAATAGAATCCTATGGTAGTAGGATAGATGACATGAGATTGAGTAAGACCTGATGTGAGATGTTCCTGTTATATAGATGTAGCCTCCTACGGGAGATGTTCCTATGTATACAGATGTAGCCTCCTCAGGCAATTGTGTGGAGATAGAATATGAGATGTTCCTATTATATAGATGTAGCCTCCTAATTGGAGATGTTCCTATATATACAGATGTAGCCTCATATAGATTGATGAGATCCTAGCAAGAGATGTTCCTAGTATATAGATGTAGCCTCCTACTTGGAGATGTTCCTATATACCTAGATGTAGCCTCTGCAGGATAGTGATGGAGACCTGCCATGAGATGTTCCTAGGATATAGATGTAGCCTCCTAATTGGAGATGTTCCTATATGCCTAGATGTACCCTCTGCAGGTAGTGGATTATGCTATAAATGGTTGTGGGCCGTGCTTGGGTCACCTGAGTATTGACAGGTGGATGTGATTTGAGATTTCTGATTGCTTGATGATTGTGAGAATGATGTTCTGATGTTGAATTTGAGAGTGGTTGGTTTGGATATACTATTTCATGTATATGTTTAAAGTGAACCAGGGGAAGGAAATACCTTCAAGGGCCCAGAGTTTACTGGGATTTTATATCTCACCCTTTGTGGGACTTATATTTTTGCAGGTGATTCCTCAGGAGGAGCAGATAGATCCCAAGGCAAGAAGCCTATGCAGGGATAGTTATGATTTGTAAACCTTAGGCTAGATGACATGAGCATGTGGCTCTGATGTTTTGTATATTGCCTTTGGATTTGTTTTGTACCCTGAGGGAAGATGTATGTACAGTTTTGTACTAAGACACAGAAACTTTATGTATATTCACCATATTATAATGTACATAGTTATGTTAGTGACCTTTGATGACATCACTCTTACGTTATGCTTCCAAACTGCTTAAACTCTGATGTTTATAGTTAATGATAGTAATTAAGGCAAGTTATGACCCTGGTTTTAGACGGGGCGTTACATTATGGTATCAGAGCAGTTTTGGTAGGGAAGCATTATATATATGGTGAATTGTGTGATTTGTGTGTTGTTCTGGGGGTTCATTATGGTAATTGCATGTGTAACTGTTGAGAGTGAGCTTGATCAACTCACCCTTTTTATGTGATATGTGCAGTACCATGGTGAGGACCCGGAACAATGCTGGTAGGACAGGGGCATATGAACACCCTGATCTAGTGGTAGCCGCCTTGGCCGCTTGCAGCAGGAGATAGCTGCAAGCAGGCAGGCTAATGAGGCCTTGATGAAGGCCAATGAGGAGTTGATGGCTGAGCTGAGAGCTTGGCGTAGAGAGGATAGAGCACCTTCTCCACATCCTGCACCTGAGGGCAAAGGCAGTCGCCAGGTGGGTGGGGCTAGCCATCTTGCTGATGGGCCTAGCCATATCAGAGAAGGACCTTCACAGTCATATGTGGAGGAGGAGACTATTGCTAGAGGGAGGATGCTTACAGCTTTTCATAAGCATGATCCTCCGGTGTTTCATGGAGATTATGATCCCGTGGTGGCGACCCGATGGTTACAGGCACATCGGAGACGCTCATGAGTGGTGGGTTACCACATCGGAGCTGATAAGGGGCCAGGGGGAGGCTATCACCTGGCAGGCTTTTGAAGCCCAGTTCCTGGACAGATACTTTCTGCGAGATGCCAGAGAACAGAAGCAGGCGGAGTTTGAGACTCTTGTCCAGGGTCAGATGTCGGTTGACGAGTATTTGGCTAAGTTCAATGAGTTAGCCAAATATGCTCATTTCAGGAGGGAGTTACCTGATAATGAGGTGCTTGCTGCTAATGAGGGGGCTTAGAGAGGACATTGAGGAGAGGATAGCGGGCAGTGGATCCCGAGATCTGGGAAGTCTGGTCAGACAGTGTAGACAGGTAGAGGACATGATCAGAAGAAGGAGTGGCAGTCACACCATCCCTCCTAGTAGACAAGATGTGAGGAGACCCAGTGGTGCAGGACCAGCCGGGAAGGGCAAAGGCAAGGATCTGAGAGTTTTTTTCCCTTCCGATCGGTTTAAGAGGAATCAGAAGGATAGAGCACCGAGACCAGGTCCAGGTCCCAGATGTGCTACTTGTGGGAAGACTTACTAGGGTGTGTGCCCTACTGGCGTATTGGTGTGCTATAGATGTGGCAAACCTGGCCACTTTGCTAGACAGTGTCCTCAGGCCAGAGAGCGGGCCATAGCTGCACCTGTGATCTCAATAGCACCTACCACAGGCCAGATTTATACAGTTGATGCGAGGGAGGCAGCTAGAGCTCCAGATTTGATCCGAGGTACAGTTTTAATAGGTATGTGTGATGTGAGAGTTTTATTTGATTCTGGAGCCACTCACTCGTTCATCAGTGATCACACTACTCTAGGACTGGACTTGCCTAGGTCCAGACTTTCTTCTCCCATGGAGGTGACCACAGCCTCTAAAGAGCAGTGTAAAGTGGAGAGTTGTTGTAGAAATATTCATTTTCTGTATGATGGCAGAGAGTATAGTGTGGATTTGTATTGTTTGGCCATGCCTGCCCTTGAGATTATTTTGGGTATGGATTGGTTGACCAGATATGGTGTTATGTTGGATTGTTGCCATAAGAGAGTGGTTGTACCTTTAGATGATGTTAGCCCGAGTTCAGTTGCATTCCTCTCAGTACTGCAAGTCTGTAAGGAATTTAGAGGAGGAGCTCAGAGGTATCTATTGTTGAGTACAGCGGTAGAGAGATGGGGAATGGATGTGTCAGAGATTCCGATGGTAAGCGAGTTTGTCGATGTGTTTCCTGAGGAGATTACACAGCTTCCGCCGGACAGGAGGATAGAGTTCTCCATTGATTTGGTTCCAGGAGTGGGGCCTATATCCATAGCTCCTTACCGCATGTCTCCTTTAGAGGTAAAGGAGTTGAAGGCACAGATTGAGGACTTGTTGTCCAAAGAGTTTATCAGACCGAGTGTGTCACCGTGGGGAGCACCGGTCCTCTTTGTGAAGAAAAAGGACGGGAGTATGAGGCTATGTGTGGATTACAGGCAGTTGAATAAGGTTACTGTTAAGAATAAGTATCCTCTGCCTCGTATTGATGATTTGTTGGATCAGTTGAGGGGAGCCTGTGTGTTCTCCAAGATAGACCTGAGATCCGGATATCATCAGATTGGGATTAAGCCCGGAGATGTACCGAAGACGGCTTTCAGGTCGAGGTATGGTCACTACGAGTTTTAGGTCATTCCTTTTGGTTTGACTAATGCCCCAGCAGTGTTCATGGATTATATGAACAGGATTTTCAGACCATACCTGGATCAGTTTGTGGTGGTGTTTATAGATGATATACTGATCTACTCCAGGAGTCAGGAAAAGCATGCTGAGCATCTCAGAACTGTTTTGCAGATTCTGAGAGATCACCAGTTGTATGCTAAGTTATCTAAGTGTGAGTTTTGGCTTTCAGAGGTGAAATTCCTAGGCCATGTGATTTCTGCAGCTGGAGTATCAGTGGATCCTAGTAAAGTGGATGTTGTGATGTCTTGGGAGAGGCCCAAGAGTGTTTCAGAGGTCCGTAGTTTCCTTGGTTTGGAAGGATACTACAGAAGGTTCATTCAAGGGTTTTCGCAGATGGTATTACCCTTGACTCGCCTTACTAGGAAGGGTAACCCATTTGTATGGACTCATGAATGTGAGGAGTGCTTTCTGAGATTGAAAGAAAAGTTGACTACAGCTCCAGTATTGGTTCTTCCTGATCCTGAGGGACGTTTTGAGGTGTACTGTGATGCTTCCAAGCGGGGCCTTGGTTGTGTACTGATGCAGGAGAAGCGGGTTGTTGCCTATGCTTCCAGACAGTTGAAACCGCATGAGGAAAGTTATCCTACTCATGATTTAGAGCTGGCGGCTATTGTCTTTGCTCTAAAGGTATGGAGGCATTATTTGTATAGTGCCCAGTTGGTGGTATTCAGTGATCATAAGAGTCTCAGATATCTCTTTGATCAGAAAGAGCTGAATATGAGACAAAGGCGTTGGATGGAGTTCCTCAAGGATTATGATTTTGAGTTGAGATATCATCCAGGCAAGGCGAATGTTGTGGCTGACGCCTTGAGCAGGAAGCATGTGAGTGTTGCCTGCATGATGATCTCTGACTGTGAGTTGATTGAACAGTTAAGGGATATGCATCTGAATGTGACTGAGTGTACTAGTGGTCTTGAGCTCAGTAGGATCAAGGTTGGTAATGAGTTGATACAGAGGATCCGAGAGGCTCAGAAACAGGATGATTCTATGGTAGACCTGTTGGGCCAGCAGGAGTTTAGCTGGGAGCTTGATGATTTGATGATGTACCAGGATCGGATTGTGGTGCCTAAGGGCGAGTTAGTTGATGCAGTTCTGGTTGAGGCTCATAAGAGCCAGTTCAGTATTCATCCAGGTGCTACCAAGATGTATCAGGACCTCAGAAGGAAATTCTGGTGGCCAGGGATGAAGAGAGACATAGCTGAGTATGTGTCCAGATGTTTAGTATGTCAGAAGGTAAAGATTGAGCATCAGAAACCGTCAGGTTTGCTTCAGCCATTACAGATTCCTGAGTGGAAATGGGACAGCATTTCCATGGACTTTGTAATTGGTCTGCCGAGGACTCAGACTGGATGTGATTCCATATGGGTGATTGTTGATAGACTGACCAAGTCTGCTCATTTCTTGCCTGTGAGGACGGACTATACTGCAGAGAAGTTGGCTCGGCTATATGTCAGAGAGATTGTCAGACTGCATGGGATTCCTGAGAGTATTGTTAGTGATAGAGATCCTAAGTTCACTTCCAGATTTTGGGATGCACTTCAGGAGGCGTTTGGGACCCAGTTGAGACTCAGTACAGCGTATCATCCTCAAACGGATGGTCAGACTGAGAGAACCATTCAGACATTGAAGGATATGCTGAGAGCTTGTGCCTTGGAATAAGGTACTAGCTGGGATAGATATCTACCTCTGGTGGAGTTCTCTTATAATAATAGTTTTCATGCAAGCCTGGGCATGGCTCCTTATGAGGCCTTGTATGGCCGGAGGTGTAGAACTCCTGTTGTTGGACTGAGGTAGGTGAGAGGCAGCTGTTGGGACCTGATATGGTTCAGGAGACTTCTGAGCAGATCAGATTGATCAGGGATAAGCTGTTAAGAGCTCAGAGTCGGCAGAAGAGTTTCTATGATCATAAACATAGGCCGCTACAGTTTGGGGAGGGCAACCATGTGTTTCTGAGGCTGTCTCTAGTTACTGGTGTTGGACGGGCGTTGGGTGTGAGGAAGCTTAGCCCTAGATTCATTGGTCCTTACTAGATACTTCAGAAAGTAGGACCAGTGGCTTATAGGCTAGCTTTGCCTCCTCAGTTGTCAGGATTACATGATGTGTTCCATGTGTCGCAGCTTAGAAGGTATGTATCAGATCCTTTGCACGTGGTGGAGCCTGACACTGTTCAGATTAGAGAAAATCTGACTTGCCCTACGCGACCAGTGAAGATTTTGGACCGTACGGAGAAGAAGATCAGAAGTAAGACCATTCCTATCGTCAAAGTCCAGTGGGATGGCAGATCACCTAAGGAAGCGACTTGGGAAAGGGAGCGGGAGTTGTTACAACTGTATCCCGAGTTATGTACCAGGATGATCTTAATTTTGCGGACAAAATCCTTAAAAAGAAGGGGTGTAACGTAAGACCTTGAATTTTAAGCCCTGTGATTAAGGTATATAATCATGCATTAGTTTGCCCAAAAGGGAGCATTTAGCAGAAAACCCTGTAAGACCTGATGTGAATTGTGGGAATGAATAGAATCCTATGGTAGTAGGATAGATGACATGAGATTGAGTAAGACCTGATGTGAGATGTTCCTGTTATATAGATGTAGCCTCCTACGGGAGATGTTCCTATGTATACAGATGTAGCCTCCTCAGGCAATTGTGTGGAGATAGAATATGAGATGTTCCTGTTATATAGATGTAGCCTCCTAATTGGAGATGTTCCTATATATACAGATGTAGCCTCATATAGATTGATGAGATCCTGGCAAGAGATGTTCCTAGTATATAGATGTAGCCTCCTACTTGGAGATGTTCCTATATACCTAGATG
>PYAF01004674.1:22057-42903 GCA_007407185.1 Glycine tomentella
TCTGACTGCCTTAATCGATTACCAAATATTTTAATCGATTACACATATGTTTTGGTAAAAACTGTCATTCAGTTTTAATCGATTACAGGAAATCAAAATCGATTAATTGGTCTAAATAGAAAAATCATAACTTACTGGCTTAATCGATTACGTGTCGGTTTAATCGATTAAACTATTCGTTCTTGGAATCTTGAACGAGTTATAAGCATTTTAATCGATTACTATCTTGGATTAATCGATTACATAGTCGAAATAATCGATTACAGGAGCTTATTTAATCGATTATTTTTGGTAAAAATTCTGTTATAAATAGAATTCACTGCGACAGAAAATTAAGAAGAAGAGAATTATCAAGTGCTTTTGAGATTTTCGTTGAGTGATCATTCACAAACAATCAGTGCTTTCATTAGTGATAAAATTCTGAGAAAGAAACATGGTAGAAGCTTCATAGAATCAATTACTCATGAAGATCATGTGTTGAAGTTTTTACTTTCAATCAAAGTCAAGAAAAGCTGCATATCTGTGGTGAAATAATCTGCGTTCTCATCTGTGATTCATTCATATTCATTCATCAATGGATTATCAGGTGATATCTTTTCTTGCTTAGTGATTGGGTTTTACAATTTAATTGTAATAGTGAAATCTTGTAACTCTATTGATTGAAAATTGATTTCTGGTATCAAAAGAATTTCTAATAAGTGATAAAGATCCTGTGGCTACTCTGATTTAAATTTTAATTGGGCAAAGTTTTTCAACCAATTCACCCCCCTCTTGGTTGTTTTAAGTATTCATCTGTTTTTCATATGGGTGCTGTAATTTTTGGCTGCTTTGGATGTTTTAACTCATCCAAACAATCCCCTCAATTGGTGTTGAATTCTGATGTTGAGGGAAGATAAGTTCCATATTTTAGTTATTTTTGGCATTATAATGCACTTATCTTTTGATTTCAATAGTTTTCTCATAAATCCCCCTAATTCTAATTGTTTTATATTTTGTACATTTATAAATGTTGTTTGATTGAACATTTTTAGTATAGTATTTTTCTACTCTTATTAGATTATTTGACTTTTCTTGGATTCATATTTTCTCATTTTAACTCAATTTTGGTCTCAGGCAAATAATTCGGCTTAATTGATAATAGTTGCTTATTTTCAGATTTTGTGCTAACTTAACCTATCTTTCTTGTGCAGGACCTATAGGATTCTACAAAACTCTCAATGGAGCATATGAGTATTTCTTGGAAAGATAAGGAAACGATCTACAATTTTGTCATACATAAGCGTGGACCAATTATGCCGTTTTTAGGGTCAAAATAGGCTTGAAAGTCAGAACCTATGCACTTGAGTTTTGGGCTATGAGTTTGGATTTTAATTTATGTAATTAGCATAATTAGTTAGTTTAGATGGGCCTAATCAGAGCTCATCCCTTAATTATGTTCAATAACTATATGTTAGTGTAGCCAGGAGTTATTTGAAAACACACACACAGACATAGATACAAAAACAGAATTTCTAACTTCTTGTGCAAGTTGTCATAATTAAAATATTTTCTCTCTTTTTCTTTCAACTATTCTTCATTGTTCTTCATTGTTCTTTATTTTCTTCTTCCTTTCATCTTTGTTCTTCTATTTTTCTCACACAAATTTCATGGCTCTTCCACTGATGATGATCATGGAAGGCTAAACAATCAATCAATCCAAGGATCCAGTCCAAGCAAGGAGAATTTTAGTTCTAGTTTGGTATTCTAATTTCTATGTGAATATTCATCTTCTTCTTAAATCCTCTTTACAATTTTCATGATTATGAATATGTTTAGGATTGAAAACAAATTAGGTTATAGATTTATTTCCTAGTTTTGAATTTTAATCATAGATTGTTTGGATGATATTTCAATCCGATTTGTGATTTCAATTGATTTAGGAGTTAATTTGATTCAACTGCTTTTAATGATATTGAATGAACCTTCATAATATAATCATTATATGAGAACTGTGATAATTTGCATTGCTTGGTTTGGTGAATTGGATGGATATTCTTGAATTTGTTTAACAACATCTTTTATCAATTCTGTTAGTTTCTACATTTTTCTTCAATTCGTGTTTGTGTTTCTGCAATTTTTGTTCACTGTTTGCAAACTTTTTGATAAAATTTCCCTACTTTTTATAAGTGGATTAAGTCAAGAACCAAATTGGATTGTTGATAAGTGCCATATTTCAGTTAACTTCGTGTTTAAAATATTGGCACTTATCTTTTGATTTCTTTCATTTAGCTTATAAATTTCCCTAAACCTAGTTAAATTAGCACCTTATACTTGTTTTCAAGTTATTTTGGAAAAGTAATCCAATCATTTTTTGTATTTTGATAGATTCCGGGGATTTCTGAAGCTTCCGGAAGATCAAAGCAAGCAAGGAAGGTGTGCATATCAAGCATGGTAAGTTCCAACAGCAAATCAGGCCCAAAAAATCATAAAGCCCAAAGGTTTCTTCATGATTAAGCTTCAAGCTCGCCCAGGCCATCCTCCCATGTGCATTTTGGTCGCCCAGGCCAGCTTCAAATCCCTAGGTGATTAGATTAACTCGCCCAGGTGAGCTCCTATAGGCAAAATTGGGCACCTGGGCGAGTGGAGCAAAGATGGTGTCCAATTCCTATAAATAGGCACGGCCAGAAGAGGGAAATCATGCAATTTTGGAGGTTCTTCCTCCCTTACTTGCTTTAGGATAGTTCTTAGGCTTTAGGTGCTTAAATATTAGTATTAAGTAGGTTAAGAAAGTGAGAGAAGTAAGGAGCGTGGAAACTCTGCCCGAGAGAAGCGAGGATGGGAACGTTCAGCAACTCTTTCCGAGAGGAGGTTCTCTCCATGCTTGGCTAACTTCTTTGAGGTTGGATGTAATCTTCTTAACCCTATATTTCTTTTAATATTCATGCATGAATCATTCTATTTCTTATTGGTAGTTTCATTCTGCGCTTAATGCTTGATCCTACTTGATCACTAGTATCACGAACTTAAATCCTAAGTGAGACTGGAAAGTAATCTTAGGGTTTGAACTGAATGAAATTACTCATTATGTTACGCTGCTAGGAATAGGGCATAACTTTCTGATTGCATAAAACACGCGATTATAATTCTTAATGCTGGGGTTTTTACTTAAATATGGGAGGGATCAATTGAAGGTAACTTAGTGTGCATCAATAAGAATAGACGATGATTTATGCATGGTAAATATTAATTGAATATAGAAAGTTAAGAATGATGAAATCCAATCCCACTTTCTCATAAATATTTTCATTTTTTTAAGTTTACTTATTTTAATTTACTTGCATCACCTAATGAAAATCCGTTCGACCTACTTGTACATAACTATTAAACTATTTAATTCTATTTGGATTAACTGAGTAAGCTCAAGTCCCTGTGGAGACGATCTTATAAATTCAAAACTTACAACGATAGAACGATATGCTTGCCATGGAAAATTCCTAATAATTGTATCTCTAAGTCGACCTAGGTTAACCCTATGCTACAGAATTACCTTAGTTTCATTTGTTTTATAGCGATTCAAAAGTCATTATCATTGTTTAAATTTGGAAGATTCATCTATGCAACTCTAATGTTTCGATAGGTATTTGTTGGATCTAGAAACCAATCCAAGATAAAGAGCAAAATGGTCATTTTAATAGAATTTCAGAGTGCAATTCCTTCAGGCTAGCAATCAGCTCGATTGGGCTAATGGGATTACTTCTTCCTGAAGTAACCAACTCTCCTGGGCTAGTGTTAAGATTTTTACGACAAGCGCACCGTGTTATCGTTGCAAGTTACAAAATTTATAAAGTTCGTCTCCACAGGGATTTGTGTTTACTTTGGCTAGTTTAAATCTTTACCAGTTTAGTAGTCAATGTACAGATGATTAAAACGAACGTTCATTTGTGTGATTTTGTATCGTAAAATAAAGATAAAATTACAGAAGTAAATAAACGAGTTCAAGTCAAGGAAACGTAGGATTGGATTTCATCTTACTTATCCATTCGATTAATTCTACCTATGCATTATTTTTCTATTCTTACTGACGCACATGTTTAAGTAACCCTAATTCGATTCCTCGCAATTAAAGTCCTAAGGATATTTTACTAAATATTGATTCCTCTCATATTTAATTAAATACCCAAGCATTAAGATTATATTCACGTGTTTAATGCAATCAAAACGTTATGCCCTATTCCTAGCAATGCAACGTAATGAGTAAATTCATTCAGTTCAAACCCTAAGATTACTTTCCAGTCTCACTTAGGATTTAAGTTCATGATACTAGTGATCAAGTAGAATCAAGCATTAAGCGCCGAATGAAATTACCAACAAGAAATAAAACAATGCATAAATAGAAATTAAAAGAGCATAGGGATAAGAACATTACGTCCAATCCTTAGAGAGTTTAGGCGTTCATCGAAAGAACCTCCTCAAGAGAATGACTGACGAAGTAGCTTGTCATCGATCCTCTTTTCGGCAGAGTCTCCACTACAAAACCTCACTTCTCACTTCCCTAACTCTCTACTATAACCTAGAAGTATTCCTAAGCCTAAAACATGTATTAAGTAGCTAAAATGGTGCCTAAGAACATGCCATACTTCACAAATCGGTGGGGTATTTATAGGATATTGTCTCCTGCCTGCTTTGGTCGCCCAAAAGAGTGGTTTCTTCACATTTTGGTCGCCTGGGCGAGCTAACCCTTATCCCCTTGGAACTTGCAGCTCGCCTAGGCGAGCAAAATACACATAGTTTGGTAGCCTGGGCGAGTTAAAGTCTTATGGCTGAAGTTTTCTTTGGGCTAAGTCGGTTCCTGGGCATGTGTTGCTTGTAACACCTCCCCTGCTTGCTATGTGAGCCTTTCTTGCTTGTTTTGATTATCTGTAAGCCTGAGAAATCCACGGAATCTATCAAAATATAAAACATGATTGGATTAATCTTCCAAAACAACTTAAAAACAAGTACTAGATGCTATTTAACTAGGTTTTAGGGAAATTTATAAGCTAAGTTAATGAAATCAAAAGATAAGTGCCAGTATTTGAAACATGAATTTTACTGAAATGTGGCACTTATCACACCCCCCAACCTAGAATCTTGCTTGTCCTCAAGCAAAGTAACTAACACTAAAATTAATAGGAGTATAAAAGATGAACATGCTTTATAAAGAACCCACTTTCTAGAGTGATCAGAACATATTTTCAAAAATAATCAACCTCGAGAATTGAAACAAAACATAGAGTTCACAAATTCAAATGAGATTAAGATCAATTCACATTTCATTTCTAAAGAACATCAGAGGAAACATGTGATTGATTCAAACAGAGGAAAACCTCTCGAAAGTGTTTAATTCTCCCACAGGTAAGTGTTTATTCTCAAATCCATCACTGATATATCATAGATCAATTTTGCAGTTCATTTCCCATCAAATCAAAGTACATACTTATCATGGATCATTAGGGCTTTTAGGGTTGGGCCTGGCTAGAAAGAAATCTTGGTTTTTCTGGATATTCAAAAAATACCTTGAGAATAGGAGAGCAAATAAAGATAAAAAATTAGATCATCACTTCCTATTTTTCTTTTCCAAGATATCCATGTTTATCAATCTTTTCATTCACCCAACTTCGTATCATTTAAAACACAAGGATTTTTGTTTCCTTTTTCTTTTTCTTTCTCTTTCTTCTTTCTTTTCTTTCTTTCTTTTCTTTCACATGAATAGCATATAGCCATATCTTTTCCATCACATGAGCTACCCAAAAGGTTTCCATCAACAAAATATTCCCTTTTTGCTCTCCTAACCTTAGTTAAGGTAGGAAAATTCTTATCCTAGGTTAGGGTTTCAACAAAAATATCAAGTGTTTGGCTCAAAAGGGTTTGCAAAGGATAAATCATTATATATATTGGGATAGCTTTTTGGCTAGTGGTTTTAAGAGATGTTTAAAAAGAAAGAAGGCCTAAATCATATCCATGCATCATATGTTATGACAATTGGAAATTTATGCAAAATTAACTATAGACTTTATCAATGAGGTCATTCAATATAATTTATGTGGTTGCACACACTCACTTGGGCTCAAGGTCTGTTTTCATGTTCAAATCAAATCAATATTTCGAAAGATGTTCTTTATCAATTCCTTGTAAAAAAGACTTGTCTTCATTTGGTATTTTGAAAAACCCATTCCTTTGTTTTTCATTCTCAGAGTTTCCAAAAATCATTTTATGGTGTTCTGATCAAAATCAAAAAGCAAGTTTCAAAATATTTATTTGGTGATTCTTTCTAAATCATGTCATATCAGTTAAGCCCCAAAAAGATTTATACAGACATATTAAGGAAACACAAAAGTATTTAATATGTGTATTTTTCAAAAAGAGAGAAATCTCTGTGTGCAAGCAAAAATAATCAAAAAATGCAAGCAAACATCAAACATAGTGACTAATTAAACAAAGTACTGAATTTAAACTACAAAGCAGTAAAGAAATTTAAATGTCATTGATTTTTGAAGATCGTGGCTGAGAAGCTTGATGTCCTTCATTCAGATAATCAATAGGATCTGCCACGTTCTTCTTCTTCACCTGCTTTGCCTTTTCCTAACAAAAGATAAGATATAAACAAAATAAAATAAATAAAGACAAAATTTAAAAACATTGGGTTGCCTCCCAGGAGCGCTTCTTTTACATCGTTTTAGCTGGACGAGTTTGCTATGGCTTTGGCTCCCAGCATTTGGTCAATGTGGATGAGCCATTGGCTTCTGAGTCTTCCGCATCCATTCTAAAACATTCTTTTGAATTTGTGGGATGCTTTATGTCTTCAAAAACATTGAACTGAATTTTATTATTTTGCACTCTGACAGTAAGCTTTCCTTCATCAACATCAATTAAAACTTTGGCAGTCTTCATAAAAGGTCTGACAAGAATTAATGGAACTTCATTGTCTTCGTCCATATCCATGACTACAAAGTCGACTGGGAAGAAGAATTTGTCGACTTTCACCAACACGTCTTCAATGATGCCATAGGGATGCTTAATAGATCTGTCAGTTAGCTGCAACATCATTCTAGTAGGTTTAATTATAACCTCTCCTATCCTTTTAACCATGGATAATGGTATGAGATTGATGCTTGCACCTAAGTCAAGAAGAGATTTTCCCACAGATAAGTTTCCAATAGTTACAGGAATTGTAAAACTACCTGGATCTCTTGATTTTTCTGGGATGGTCTTTTGGATGATGGCACTGCATCCTGCATCCAGCTCGATTGTCTCCTGTTGTGCACTCGGCAAGTGTACCGGTCGTACAAGTAATAAAGTGATATGTGAAGATATCGTCCCACGAGGATTGTTTGACCAATTAAATCATAAATTGTATCGATAGGTTGGAGAACAAAAGATTTTGATAAAGTGTTGTTGTATGTGTACGAATTAAATTAAAAGCTAACTATGAACATTAACTAATATCAACAAGTAAATAGATGATAACGATATGTAGGGAATGTAGCTAGGGCAACCCACACTCGATGTTCCTTCCAATGAAATGGTATTGTTTACTACACTCAAATATCTAAGTTATTCAGCTAATGTGTCCTTCATATATTGACCAAGCCCCTGATTCCTCAGTGACATAGTTCTTTAACCCACTAACAAGCCCTAACCCCTTAGTAACTTTTTGAGAGTTAAGCATTAAGTAAACACATGAATGAGCTACAAGCATGCATCCCTATTCCTAGGTGATGTAAAGCAAGTTACTACACCTAGTTCCAAGACCAGAACCCCAATATTCCTATTGTGAACCCTAGCTCTGAGTTCTCACTTAGATTGATCAGGTCTAAAGAAGAGATGAAGCGATTAAAGCAAGTGCAGTAAAACAACCTTTGATAAATGAATAATAGCATTCAATACATCCCAATGGAATTTACATCAAGTGATTGGCCCTAACTACAATATAAAATCAGCCAAACCTCATAGTGTGGCTAAGATACAAAAAGTGGCATACCCAGCTGAGATGCAAGGAGAAGAAGATCGACAAGCAACCCCACTTGAGGCTTCAACTCCCTAAAATCCTAGCTAAGGCACCCAAGCTTCTAAAACCCTATTTTTGTATTTTTCTCCCTCCAAAAGTCATGCATTGAATGCTGAGCGTTGGGTATTTATAACCCAACCTATGAAGTCCCTGTTTTGCCCTTAATATTCTGCTTTTGTCGACCTGTGCCGCCCTTGGCTTGAGTCTGGCGCTAATGGCGCCAGATTGTAGAATGAATGGCACTCCCGGCGCGAGACTGGCGCCCTTGGTGCCAGGTTCTAGAATATGTGGCGCCTTAGGCATGGCCTTGGCGCTCTTAGCGCCAACTTCCAGTGCTTATGGCGCTCATGGTGCCACATCTGGCGCTAATGGCGCCATAGCTTTCTTTAGACTTGGCTCTTTTCTTCTGATTTTTGCTTAGTCTTGGCACCTGTGGTCGATATCCTGGAAATTCATCACATTAGCTCAAATCATACACAAGGAGGGCAATTATCCATGCTTTATGCTCAATTCTTGCTCTAAAAAGCTTAGGAAAACCTTATATGCTAGGCGCATATCATTTCCTCATCAGTGTATCTTCTTTTCTTGGTGAGGAGGTCTTTCATGAATTTGGCATATGTTGGCATTTGCTCCAATGCTTCAGCAAAAGGAATATTTATCTGTAGTTGCTTGAAAATGTCAAGAAATCGCTTGTATTTCCTTTCCTTTGTTTTCTTGGTTGTTACTTTTCTCTCAGTTTTTTCATTTGTTTCTTCCTCATCCTTTTCTTTTTCTTTTTTCTATATCATCTTCATTTCCTTCATTTTTCTTTTCTTCTTTTTCTTTCCTACCAACCACAGTTCCCCTTCTTGTGATAATGGCGTTACATGGCTCTTTAGGTTTGACTTGGGTATTTGCTGAGAAAGATCCACCTCCATGCTCAGCTACTTGTTTTGCAAGCTGCCCTATTTGTACTTCTAGATTTTTTATAGAAGTCTCATTATTCTTTTGGTTGCTGATGGACATTTACATGAACTGAGTAAGAGTATCTTCCAGCTTTGTCAATCTGTCAGACTGATCTTGTTGTGGCATATTTCTATTTGAAGAACCTTGAAAAGAATTAGAAGAACTTGCAAAAGAATTGTTAGGAAGACCTGCAAAAGGAGGGTTAGTGGGAACATTATAAGCATTATTATTATTTTGCCTCCAATTATAAGGTTGATTAGAACATGGACCACTGAGGTAACCTTGGTAATTCCCTTGAAGTCTTGATTGATTTTGCATGTAGTGAGCTTCCTCTTTTTGTGGACAATCACCATGTACTGAACAATGGCCATTCTGTGATCCTCCTTGCTAAATTTGTTGTCCTACTTGCTTTGTTAAGGCCTCCAATTGCTGAGTCAAGAGCTTGTTTTGAGCTAAGATGGCATTTTGAGTGTCAAGCTCTAGTACGCCTTTCCTCTGAATTGATGATCTATAATAACCGTGGTTTCTAAAACATAAATTTTGGGTTTTGCTGTGAGCCACGCCAGTAGCGTCGGAAGTGCTCTAGAAAGTTAATTTTCCACTAGAGTGCCACGCCAGTAGCGTGGGAATCCACGCTGATGGCGTGGGAAGTGTTCCACGAAGTGGTTTTTTTTCTGGAATTCCATGCTGGTAGTGTGGGAGGCCACGCTGGTAGCGTGGAAGGCACGTCAGAGGTCTATAAAAAGGACAAAACGTGAAAATTAGAGGAAAAACCAGCTCTTCTTCCTCCCTTCGTCCCAAACCTCCATTAGAGACTTGCTCAAGCTTCCTTAGACCCCTTTTCTTGGCCTAAACACCTCTCTAAGACCTTTGAGTGTGAGAAGAACCTTTGGGAAAATTTAATCCTTCTTTTTGATTTTGAAAAACCCCTTTTGGAGTGAGAGGTGGAATCTTAGAGGAGAAACTCAGAGAACTTCAGTTTTGGCGAGGACCCATGGCTTGGGAAGGACAACAGAGCTTCAGAAAGCTGTCCAGAAGCCTTTCTGGTCGCCACTGAGGTAAGAGACTCAAGTTTCTCCGTTTAATTTTGATTCTAGGGGTTTCCATGAATAGTGACCCACTTGAGCTGGGGCTAGAATTAACCTAGGGTCCTGTAGAGAAACTTGTTTAGAGCGATGAATAGATGAAGGATTAGCTTTCAGTTTTTGATTTGGTGAACTTTGAATCTTGGCTCTGTGGCTTGTATGTGTGGCTTTTGTGATAAGTCACTTGTTGGATTTATGCCATGATAGAGCCTAGGTTAGGTTTGTATTGAGCCTGAGAGGCTAGTTGAACGATGCCTTGGTTGAGGTTTAGACCGTTTCAGTGATTTTGAACTATGAGGCTGCTGAGAGATTATGCCTTGTAGGTGTTGTGCATTGAGTCTGTGATGACTCAGATGCTTTATATGCAGCCATGATGGACCTTGGAAGGTCTGAGAGAGGCCTAGTATGGGCTGGACTGGATTGAACCCTAGGATAGGAGAATTTTGTATATGATATGCTATGTTTTGTGCTTGAATGCCTAATGGCTTGATTTTGATATGAGATTGCATGTGCCTTGATTAGGCCTTGATTGTGAGATTGCTGGTGGCGGGAGCCATAGAGCAGGGAAAGAACTGCACAGCGAGGCCTTGCCAGGTAAGTTCTGAGTCCTTATGAAATGATTTCCCACTTGGTTGCACAACACACTCCGGGGGAGTGGTGGTCATATTCATAATGCATGCATTGGTTGTTACATTTCTTATAATGATATGTGTGTGTTAGTGCTGAATGAATGTATGCTGTGATTGTGATAGATCTGTTGGCCAATAGATAAATACAGGCATTGGGGGTTCTCTGCCATGTATCTTAGCGTTAAGGGTTCTCCGCCAGGCATTGAGGGTTCTCTGCCATGTGTATAGAGCAAATAGCTGCTCCATGTTGTTATGAGGGCCAGAGGGCCAGGCCAGTGAGCCAGATTGTGTGTAATTGCCTTATGTGTGCACTGTGGATAGTGGGCCAGGGTGGGGATGATTTCCCAAGGACCCTGAGCTTATTGAGATGTGTATCTCATCCCATGTGGGAATTTATGATTTCAGGTGACTCTTTCAAACGAAGAGAGCAGTCTCAGGGCAGGAGGCTTGAGTAGAGACGTTCCTGCTTGGCTGATAGCAGCAGAGGGAGCTTGAAGGCTCATTTTGTACTGTTTATGTTTTGTACCCTTGATAAGGGATGGTGTATGTACACCAGAGATTTGTATAGTTCTGTATACCCTCGGTGAGGGCTGCTATTCTTTTGTATCACCACGGTGTGGTGAAGACACTGATGTATATGTCTATGTACAGAACTATTAAGATGATGATATGAGACTTTCCTCCTGAGTATATTCTTGATGTGTATGTTTATCTGCCTATGTCTATGTTTATGGTGTATGATATAAGAAACTGGATCAGCAGGGGTGTGAAATATATGTCTGGTGTGTGAATCCTATGTGATATGTTTATTCCATACATAATGAATCAAGAAAAGCGATTCTATGCTTCCGCTGAGGTTTTACATTATGTTTTTTTTAGAGCTAATATGATATTATTAATGATAACGCACCGGAGGCCTACGGGGTGTTACATTTAATGGTATCAGAGTGGTTTCTTGATTTGAACATTATGTATGGAATTGATTGGTTGTTTGAAATGAGCATTGCATGGGGGTACATTAACTATGGGCCTGATCAACTCACTGTGTGATGTACATGTGTAGTGCCATGGTGAGACCTAGAAGCACCAGTGGGGCTACCAGTGCCCCGACTGATCCAGTTGAGGCTGCATTAGCTGCCATACAGTAAGAGTTAGCTGCAAATAGACAGATACAGGCAGATATGCAGCAAGAGATGACTGCTAATAGACAGACTCAGGGGGAGATGCAGCGAGAGATGGCTGCCACCCGAGAGGTGAATGAGGCCTTGATGAAGGCTAACAGGACCTGCTAGAGGAGGTGAAGAACCTTAGGAGGGATGACAGAGTATCCTCCACACCTCCTGCGCATGAGGGCGAGGCTAGTCGCCAGCAGGCTGGTGGGAGCCACCAGCGAGGGGACCTGATGTCCCAGATAGAGGCTGAGAGCGACGCAGCAGCCAGAGGGAAAATGCTGATTACCTTCTGGAAGCATGACCCTCCAGTGTTTTCAGGAGGCTATGATCCAGTGACTGCAGCAAGGTGGCTGCAAGCCTTAGAGAAGATATTTGAGGTGATGGAGTGCCCCGATCACCAGAGGTTGCTGTATGCAACCTATATGCTTCAGGGTGACGCCCATGAGTGGTGGGAAGACCACAGTTTAGCTTCTGAGAGGCCGAGGAGAGATGATTACCTGGCAGTTATTTGAGGCCTGCTTCCTGGACAGGTATTTTCCTAGAGACGCCCGGGAGCAGAAGCAGGCAGAATTTGATGGCCTCGTCCAGGGGACCATGACGATGGACGAGTATCTGGCCCAGTTTAATGAGCTGGCCCAGTATGCACACTTCAGGAGACATATGCCTGAAGTTGAGATTCTAGCAGCTAAGTTCCTGAGGAGACTTAGAGATGATATTCAGGTGCTGGTGGCTGGCCTTGGGTCACGAGATATGGATACCCTGGTGAGACAAAGTCGCCAGGTAGAGGGTATCCTACAGAGATAGCAGAGAGGCAGACAGCCGACTCCCTCAGACAGACAAGAGGGGAGAAGGCCTAGTGGTTTTGGCCCACCCGGGATGGGTAAGGGCAAGATGTTGAGAGTATCTGGTCCCTCTATTAGATTCAAGAGGGGCTCAGCTCGGGGAAGACCTATCCCGAAGTGTTCCGCCTGTGGAAAGGAGCATCTGGGAACATGTTCTACAGGCCAGATCATCTGTTTCTGATGTGGCAAGCCAGGCCACATATCCAGAGAGTGCCCTCAGACAGAGAGTCGGGCACAGGCTGCTCCAGTGGAGATGATGGCACCCACAGCAGGACGGGTGTACACTGTAGATGCTAGAGAAGCAGCCAGAGCTCCAGACCTGATCAGAGGTACAGTTCTGATCGATGAGTGTGATGTTAGAGTACTGTTTGATTCTGGAGCTACACATTTCTTCATACAGGATGTGGTTGTTGATAGGCTCAGATTGCCTAAGCTCAGTTTTGCCCCTCCGATGGAGGTTACCATAGCATCTAGAGAAAGATGCCAGGTGAGCACGTGCTGTAAGGATGTGCAGTTTCAGTATGAAGGCAGGGAGTATGTAATTGATCTGTATTGTCTAGCTATGCCTACTGTAACACCCCAATATTTTTACTTATTGAATATGGATTGGAAGAAATATTTTAGGGTGATTAGAAAATTAAAATTTACTAACTAGCAATATTTTTAGAATTTAATACATATTTTGAAATTAAATTCAATTTAAGTTATTCTAATCACTAGAAAATTAGAGGAGAATGATGAATATCATTTTAGAAATTTTCTTGTGATTATGAACTAAATAGACTGAATTATTAAGATAGTTTAGTGATTTTACAAATTAAGAACACCAAGAAAACAAGATTTATGTTAGTTCATGGAATACAAGGGAAGTAAAGTAGCTTTGGTTTTTGAAGCAAGAAGTGGCCGGATGACTAGGGGGAAAAATGAATTGAGATTGACTAATAGGTCGTGTATGGGTAAAATCACTAGAAACCAAAATAAGACAAAAAGGAAGCAATATTATTGGAACCAAGGGAGTTGCTACGGCCAAAGGGAAGGAAAAATCACCAAAAGCAATTGAAATCATGAATGCCACGTGAAGTAAAGAGAAAATAAGAATGGAGGGGCCAAGTCAAGACCAAGTCAATGGGAGAAAGGAGTAACCAATTAGGACTAAGCACATGTAAAGCTAAACAAATAATTGGAGACAAAGCCATTAAAGGAAAGATAAAGACAAGAGACAAATGGAATATGTAATAAATGCAAGTAGAAAAAAATCAATTCAAGCTTATCCAAATAAGCAATCAACCGTGCAAAAATTGTGGACCAAAGGAAGTTGATATTTTGACCATACTATATAAGGAAATGAAGGAAGAAAATTTGAGGGTCAGCCAAAGAGAGAACGTGCAGCACCTTTCACTCTCCACTTGTTTTGGTTTAAACTTTGTTGAATCAAAATTATAAGGTACCAACCGTGCACTTTCCTAAGATCCACCATTTGCCTTTTGTCTTTAGTTCTAGTAAATTACAAGCCTTAGTAGTGGACCTCTTGAGCAATCACTTTCATCAAAAGGAAATATTCCTAAGTACAAGCAATTCCACGTGAAGGAGGGAGCAAGGAGGCAAGCTTTTTCAAGTTTTAGAAAATCATTAAGGTATGGGGGAGTCTTGCTAAATAGAATTTAAGTATTAGCTTACCTCAAATAAATCTCTAATTTCAACTAATTAACTACTTGGATTAAGATAGAATTAAGTGAAAGTATAAGAGGAAGAAAAGATTAAGAGAATCAAGTTTAATTAGGTAAGTTATTTGGAAGAATGAAGCAACCATAATTAAGCTAAGCACTTAACTTCTTATTGTTTAAAATTATATTGTTTTGGATAGTTGATTATGATGGTTTCATTTCTAATATTGTAGGATTAGAGTTAAGTTTAATAAAACTTCAAGACTAGTATGATAAACTATTTAACGTTTTATTTGGATGGAGGAAGAAACCTTAATCAAATTAAATACTTATCGCTTATTCTGATATTGTTTTAAATGATTAATTAGGATGATTTAATCTTTAACATTAAGTGGTGGATTAGAATAGTTTAATCTTTAATATAATAGAATTAGAGTTAAGAGAACTTTAAGTTAGTATGCCTTAGTGAAAGTCATAAAGGAACTAAAATTAGTTATGGATAAAAATTGTGGTTGTTGTAAAATTTATAGATGCTGTTTATTTATTTTGATGATGTTTGAATTGTTATTTGTAATTCTGTAAATAAAATTATATAGTTGCTGTAAATTAAAGCTAATTAAATGAATCTGTATGCTGTTGTTAATTAAAACTGTATGTTGTTAATTAATCTGTATGCTGTTGTTAAATAAAACTGTATGTTGATAATTGATGAATCTGTATGTTGTTGTTGAATAAATCTGTATGCTGTTGATTAAAGAATCTGTATGTTGTTGCTAAATGAATCTGTAAGCTGTTGATAAATGGATCTGTATGCTGTTAAAGAAAGTGGTGAGCTAAGTAACAAAATTAAATGAGGCTGTATGGATGCTGTTGTTGTAATCAAATTATTAGACAACATGTGGGAATCTGTTATGGAACATTCATTTAATAGTGTTCTTTTATGTGACTTGGAAAATAATTTATAAGCGTGAAACAAATACAAAACCTATATGTGATGTTGAACAATTCAAGATGATGAGATGTGATTTAAGAGGTGAACTAGGTGATGATATTGATTTGAGATTTATGTGATGATGCTTGAGTTGAGAATTTGAGATGAAGATGATGAGAAAAATAATTAAAAGATAAAAAAATAAATCATGTCTGCATCTTCATGTGCATCTACCCGGTGGGGTAGAATTTGAGACGATGAGACGATCCTCATTAAGAGGTGTTTAGTGTGTCAGATAACTAAACTGAGTTCCATACGTGTTTTTAACTTGGGGGTAGTTGAGACAGTGGGGAACACACCACCATGATGATCACATGGATGGGAGTGATACTCCTACGCAACACTGGGCTACCCTGACGGGATGGATAAGTTCGTTCCACTAAGGTGAGGGTGGGGTTATCTGACAGTGGCCACAATTTTTGAGACGTTAAGCTGAGATCTCAGTCATGCATCATATAATAAGATGAGCATGCATTTCATAGCAATTCTGTGTGTGAAAATGACTTATTTATAATTGTTTACGCATATTTATTTGATCTGTCGACATTTAAATTATCATTTGGTCCGTTGATATTTAAATTTTGTTTATCAAGACTAACCCTGTGTTGTGTCTGGTGGTTGACACCTGTGATGACCCCAAATTATTTGGGCGAGCAGAAAGGCAGTGATATGGATGTCGTACGAGAAGATAGGATGAAGATTGTGTGCTGGTTGTATGCTTTTGATGATCTGTGCTTGCGATGTACTATGGACTGTACTACGGACTGTTTATATATGGGACTCTGGATATGTAATAATGAATGGACTGTGTGGTATGTGTGAACGTCATGGACTATAGGTTTTAAATAACGCGTAACAACTCTTATAATTTCTAAACTCGTTCGGAATTTTCATTTGAACCTTAATTTCTAAATTCGTCTTTTAAAATCAACCAAGATTCGTTTGAACTTTTATCCTTTCTGTTTTTTGAAAAAAAAATTTAGCAAATAAAAAATAAAGACGTAATAAAAAGTGAAGTAGAAGCGGTTGTTTCACCTACCCTTGAGATGATTCTGGGTATGGATTGGATGACCAGATATGGTGTGATGCTAGACTGTTGTCAGAAGAGGGTTGTTGTGCCTTCTGATAGAACCAGTTCAAGTTCTGCCTCATTCTTATCAGTCTCGCAAGCTCGCAAGGCAATCATGGAGGGAGCTCAGGGCTATATCTTCTTGGGTGTTACAGAAGATAAGCCAAGTATTGATCTGTCTCAGATTTCGATGGTGAGTGAGTTCGTGGATGTGTTTCCTGAGGAGATCACTTAGTTACCACCAGAGAGGGAGATAGAGTTTTCCATTGATTTGATTCCTGGTGTGGGACCAATTTCTGTGGCACCTTATCGTATGGCTCCTCTGGAGTTGAGGGAGCTGAAGGTGCAGTTGGAGGATCTGCTCTCCAAACAGTTCATCAGACTGAGTGTCTCGCCTTGGGGAGCACCGGTGATCTTTGTAAAGAAAACAGACGGCAGCATGAGACTGTGTGTGGATTACAGGCAGTTGAACAAGGTTACTGTGAAGAACAAGTATCCTCTGCCTCATATTGATGATCTGTTGGATCAGCTGAGGGGAGCCAGAGTGTTCTCCAAGATAGACCTGAGATCCGGATATCATCAGATTCAGATCAAGCCTACAGACATACCCAAGACAGCCTTTCGGTCTAGGTATGGTCACTTCGAGTATCAGATCATACCTTTCGGTCTGACGAATGCCCCGACAGTGTTCATGGACTATATGAACCGGGTATTTAGACCTTTTCTGGATCAGTTTGTGGTGGTGTTCATCGATGACATTCTGATCTACTCCAAGACAGAGACAGAGCATGCCGAGAATCTTAGGACAGTTCTTCAGATCTTGAGGGACAAGCAGCTGTATGCTAAGTTGGCCAAGTGTGAGTTTTGGCTGACAGAGGTGAAATTCCTTGGCCATGTGATCTCAACAGCTGGTGTATCTGTGGATCCCAGCAAGATAGAGGCAGTGATGTCCTGGGAGAGGCCCAAGGACGTGTTTGAGATCCGTAGCTTCCTGGGATTGGCTGGTTACTACAGGAGGTTTATTCAGGGGTTTTCTCAGTTAGTGATACCTCTGACTCGACTCACGCGGAAGGGGGTTCCATTTGTCTGGACCCATGAGTGCGAGCATTGTTTTCGTGAGTTGAAAGAACGGTTGACCACAGCTCCAGTGTTGACTCTTCCGAATCCTGAAGGAACCTTTGAGGTGTTCTGTGATGCATCTAAGCGGGGGCTTGGATGTGTGCTGATGCAGGATCAGAAGGTTGTTGCTTATGCTTCCAGGCAACTGAAACCTCATGAAGAGAACTCGAGTACCGGCGAGGAACAGCAGTGGTTCGGCGGCACCAGGGCTCGGAAGAGCAGCCCAGAGGCCTTTCTCATCAGTTCTGAGGTAAGAAACTCGAGTTTCTCCGATTGATTTTGGATTTGGGGGGTTTTGATGAATAGTGACCCATCTGTGATAGGGCTAGAATTAGCTCTAGATCCAGTTGGGAGATGTGTTTGGAATGATGTGAGGAGGAAGGATTAGCTTTCAGTTTATGAATTGGTGATGGTTGGTTTTGGCTCTAGGTGAGGGCATGTGTGACTTGGACTGAGTCACTTGATATGAGACATGCCAGAGCCTTACAGATGGGCTTTTTGTGCCTGAGAGGGCCATGATAACGGTGTCCTGTGATGTGAGTTGCAAGCCTTGAGAAATCCAAAGGACTTGGGTCTTTAGAGCTTTTGAGCTCACTGTTATTGGCTTGTGTTGAGTCTGGAATGACTCTGAGGCCATGGATGGATCTGAGATATACCACTGAGGGTCTATGGAAAGGCTTGTAGAATATAAGCCTGATGAACCTTAGGTAGATGACCTGGGTGATAGAAGGGACTGAGGTTTCCTTCTCTGAGGCAGCAGATGTCTGCTTGATGAGCTTATGCATGATTATATGCTTGAATGGTCTGTGATGTGTGCTTGTATGCCTTGGTAGGGCTTGACACAGTGGGTGTCAGAGGAGCAAACCATCAGCGGAGGCTAGAGCTGTGAGGCACGGCTAGCCAGGTAAGATCATTGTTCTGGGGTTTTCCCTTATTCTGGTTTGCCACCTGTATGGGTGATGTATGATATGTATACATGAGTATATATATATGCATGCGTTCTGAGCTTGAGAGGCTGATGAACGGTGCTTTGAGTGAATCTCAGACCGTTCTGGATATTTGGAATATGTGATGGCCTAGTGTGTGCTGGGCTATAATGATGAACCCTAGGATAGACACTGAGACAGTGTGAGGGTTATGAGACACCTGATATAGCAGGTGTGAGGCCGTGGGCCTTTGAGGGAATGCAGATCATGAGATGGTCTGTGATGGAACCTAGAGGATATTGGATGAGTATCAGGCTAGTTGAGGTTCCCTAGCTAGAGGTAGAGTTTGAGGACTCCCTGGAATAGCTAAGATTCCTTGGGAGGTGCCATTGCTCTCCACCTAAGTCCTAAGGACAGATGGAACTGTGTGGATGTTCCTCCTTAGGCAAAGATGTTGGAAGTCCTGAGTGATTATCCTCAGGCCAGTGTATGTGGAAGTCCTGGATGTGATTGCCCTGTAAAGGAGGTTCTTGCCCAGGCATGTGTTGTGAAAGTCCTGGAGGGTATTCACAGGCCAGATGATAGACAGATATGTTGTATCTCTAAGAGAGGGCTTCCTGAGGGGAACTAGAGCCTAGGGCCTCTTAGATGAGCCATATCTGTATTCTCAAAGTCCTGAGTTGAGGGATCTCCTCAGGCAATGTCTGTTTTCTCAAAGTCCTGAGTTGAGGGATCTCCTCAGGCAATGTTTGTATGGTTCAGAGTCCTGAGTTGAGGGATCTCCTCAGGCAATGTTTGTATGGTTCAAAGGCGGTGCCTCTCTTGTGTTGAGAAGTGTCCAGGGGATGACACTTATGATAGGTACCGCTGTGAGATATCTGTGAGACAGGCTATGAGAGCCAGGATGAGATACGGATGCCATGGTGATGGCTTTGATCTCTGATGGATGGTTGTGAGAGCCATAACGAGGTGGAATACCTCTGATGCTGAGAGCATCCAGTTATGGATGGCTGTGAGAGCCCTGACGAGGTGGAATACCTCTGATGCTAAGAGCATCCTATTATAGACCTAGATGGCTGGGATGTGTGTAAACTAGGATGATATCCTAGGTTTCGTATGTGTGAGCAGGGATGATATCCTTAGCTCTGTTTATATGTTTTGTTCATGTTTGGTGATGAACCAGGGTTAGGGAGGATTTCCCAGAACCCTGAGTTTACTGAGACATTTGTCTCACCCTGTGGGGTTTGTGATTTTCAGGTGCTTCTTGAGGAGAGGAGCGACCTTAGGGCAGGAGGCCCTAGTGGACCTGATAGGCTGGATGGGAGGCTGCAGTTGACGACCAGAGCAGAGCTTCAAGAGATGAAGCTGGTCTTAGATCTCTGTGTAGTGGTAGGGTGTGTGTACACCCATTTATACTGTACATATTTGTTGTATGACCCGATGTGGTCTTGTTTTTGAGCATGTATATGTACAGATGATGAGGATGTATATAAGTATGTTTCCTCCTGACTTTCTTTGTTTGGTTTTATGTATCTGCCTATATAGTTGTTTATGTTTTAGCTGGATCAGCAGGGGCTTGTTTTATGTTCTTTGTTTTGTGGTTTTTATATTCCATGCATAATGTAATCAAGATAAACGATTCTATCGCTTCCGCACCGCATGTATTTAATGTTGTTAGCGTGTGATGAGTCACTATTTATCACTATTTACTCATCTTTCTGTACTCATTTTAATCCCTAACTTGTGCTTAATTGTCTATATTTTGCATTGTTTCTCATTTAGGATTTAATTAGACTAATAATTCGGATTTTAATTAATTTGGATTATTTTAAGTTAATTATTTCAATTTTATTTTCAGGGCAGTTTAATAATTAATTGGGCTTGGAATTAATTTATGGACTTGAAGATTAGTGCGCTACGTCAGCATCAGCTTAATATTTTCCATATCAAAATATAGATTTCGTTTTTATTTTATTTTATCTTTAGTGATTTCATTTTTATTTTATTTTATCTTTAGTGATTTCGTTTTTATTTAGGCTTAATATTATCCATATCAGAATATAGATTTCGTTTTTATTTTATTTTATCTTTAGTGATTTTGGGCCAAAATTGTTAGGAAAAGGTCCATTCTTTTAGGTTAGGCAGTTACTATATATTCAGGGGTTCTGTGCCCATGCACAACACAACTGACAACAGACACAACACAGAGCCAACAACACTGTTTCCGTTTTAGGGTTTTAGGTTTATTTCGTTTCTGCTTCTCTGTTGGTTTCCAGAATACAATTACGTTTTTAATTCAGTTTTATTTTCGTTTCTGTTCCTTCTAATTTCTAATTTCGTTTTCTGCAATTTCTTTTTCTTCTATTTTCGTTTTCAGT
>PYAF01004675.1:13022-46372 GCA_007407185.1 Glycine tomentella
ATTGAAAATTAAAAATATATCTACATGTTATTCGAAAATTTGGAGTAATTAGGAAAGAAAAAATAAAACACTAAAAATATTTACAAGATAATTAGATAAGATATGTTAGTAAATACAAAAAAGAAAATTGAAAATTACAATCAATTAGATAATATATTTACAAGATAAAACTGAAATTAAAATTTTCAATAGTAATGAGATATCAATCAAATCTTAAAACATATGGTAGATATTATTTGAATTTCAAATTTTAGAAATCTTACTAACTACCTAGAAGATAAGAGATATTTACAATCTAATAAAATCTAATCTATAACTAACTACCTAAATCTAATCTAAAAGATATATAACTAATTAAATTTAAAAGATATATACACCTAATAAAATCTATCTACAATTATCTACAACCATTTACAATTATCTATAGAAAGTTCAAGTTCTATGACATAAAAATTGCATCTTCTATGATTGTTTTTTACTAAATTATCATAGAGCTTGGACTTTCTATGACAATTTTTTGAAGAAAAAAAATCGTCATAGAATTTAATTTTTTTTTAAATGTTCCTTTTGTTTTATGGCACATCCAACCTGTAATTTAACAAAGAACAAATACATGCAATCCAGTCGAAAACAATTATAGGAAATATACCCAAGCAATCCAAACCAAATCAATAATTAGGATAATTAATTAATATCAATAAATATGATATAAATCATGTACAATATTATCAAACATTATTCAAATCCATGCATTGTTCTTACAATTTAAAAAGTATGTTGCTCATTCCCTGCGAATTGTTGTAATATTCTCCAATTCCAATGGTGTTCCATCACTAAACCATTGCAACATATATAAACACAAGTTAATCACATTAAATAACGAAAAGTGTAATGATTTAAAACGTCAAGTAAAGTATTATATTATTAAACACAAGCTAATGAAATTTTATAATTAAAATTATAATAATTGAAACTTGTTAAAATAAACTAGTACCGTGTTCCATTCATTCTTGAACCCCCCATGACTATGGTCCACATTCAATGCATGATATAATAACAACACTCATAGCCTCCGGTTTGAATATGACTCTAAATTCAATATTAAATATAGTTAAATCTTATAATTACAAAGTTACAAAATGTCATCAATCAGATTAAAGCATTGGTTAAATTACATACCTTTACTTCATCCAATGAGATGCAAGTAAAGGTTTCCTCTAGGAGGGATTACCATGTAAGTAAAAAAACATTCATGTATATTATGGTAAGATCAAAAGATTCATATGTATCCATACTAAGAATTATTTGTGTAAAAGTGTTAGAAATTCAAACTTAACTTGTTAACTACGACTCTGATGTGATCATCAAGCTTCTTATGCAAGGAACATAACCATACAACAACATCGTTCCTAGGACATATAAGAAGGAGTTGTTGGATATAGGGGGAGCATCATGAAGAATGGAAGACTTTGATTCAAGAATGGTTTTGAGCTTTCAACATGCTTGGATGCCTTGAAGTTGTAATTGATTCAAGTGTAAGAGAAAGGCTAATCTGATGATCCATGCATTGCATTCACTCATTCATTCATAAACTTAAATGGTTTTCATAAAGAATAAAAAAGCTTTTATATTTTTGTTAAGGTTTTAATCTAAGTGAAAGGTTTTTTTGGAAAAATGCTATTTTCACTGGTTTAATCGATTACCTTACTAACATAATCGATTATTATGTTCTTTGTTCAATCTAGAAAATCTTTATGAACATTGTAATCGATTACTCATCGGAAAAATCGATTATTTGACCTTTATTTACAACAAAACTACTTTGTTAATGATTTTAATCGATTACTTAAGTGTTGTAATCGATTAAATAGTTAAAAGATTATTTTAAGCCTTGCTGTGATAATCGATTACCATTATCCTTAACTGATTATATAGGCTATTTGAGAAAAGTCACTTTCCTGCCTTAATCGATTACCACATCTTGTAATCGATTACACAGTTCATTGTGAAAATATAAGTCTTATGCTTTAATCGATTGCCAAATATTGTAATCGATTACATAGTGCATTGCGTTATCCTGAGACTTCTGTCTTAATCGATTACAGCTCAGGATAATCGATTATTTTGCTCGTTACTGAAACCCAGAAATATTCTTAAACAGTTTAATCGATTACATGGTTATTTTAATCGATTACATAAGCGAATTAATTGATTATCAGGTACGTTTAATCGATTACAGTTAGTTACAAATTCTGTTATATATAAGAATGAAGGCTTGGCTTATTTTCTAACTTTGAGAGATTGTACCCATTCGTATTTTTGAGCTCACACAATTCTTCTAAGCTTTCCAAAGTGATTTTCTTAGTGTTTTTACTTTTTGCTTCATTCAAAACATCAATGGGTCTTTGAATGATTATTGAACAAGATTCTTTTCAAGATTAAGGAAAAACATGTTCTGAGTTAGTTTGCTTCTCAGCCTGATTTGGTAATTCATGTGCATAACATTCATTGGATCATCAGGTTGTCTCTCTCCTTAATGTTTGTGTGTAAATTTGGTATTGAATTCTTGTTGTATTTGGCTATTGTAAAGTGGGTTCTTCTTGCTTGGTTCTAGAGAAGGGTTTTCTAGCTCAAGAACAGAGTAGTGTTCTCTGGTTCTTGCTCCTTAGATTTCTAATAGGATGTTAGATTTCTATTCTTTATCTAGTGTTGATAAAGGGAGGTTTTTGTAAAAGCTTGTAGGAACAAAAATTTATAATAGTGGAACTATAATCTAGTGTTTATTAGAAGAAACTAGATGTAGCTTTAGTTGTGAAGTGAACCAGTATAAATTGCTTGTGTCTTTGATTCTATTTCTCTATCTCTCATCTTATTCATTGATCTTTGATTCTTTGATTCTTTGATTCATATTCATTGTTCAACAAGTTCATTTTTGATCTATTGATTTCTTGGACTGAGACATTTGATTGAGTAAAAAGATTTCTTGGTTTTGAAAGTGATAAATATTTTGAACTCTGATTTGAATTAGTTTTTTTTTTAAATAGCAAGGTTTTAACCAATTCACCCCCTCTTGGTTATTGTGAGTATTCCTATTATTTTCAATTGGCATCAAGAGCTAGTTTTTGAGAGTTATTCAAGACCATTATTTTTTCTTCGAAAGAAAAATGAATACCCCACAAATAACCTTCAAAGAAGGTGCTTCTCTAAACAAATCTCCTATGTTTGAAGGGGAACACTTCAGTTTCTGGAAAAATAGAATTAAAATCTTCATTCAATCAAATGACCCAGGTGCTTGGAATGCTATAGAGAAGGGTCCTTTTATTCCAAAGAAAACTGTTGGCAATGAAATGATTCCAGATGACAGATGGTGAACAAAAGGTTGTCCAATATGATTTTAAAGCTAAAAATATGATCACCTCTGCACTTTCTTCTGATGAATTTTTTAGAACAGTGAGATGCACAAGTACAAAAGAAATGTGAGAGATGCTGGAAATTACTCATGAATGAACTGAAGAAGTTAGAAGATCAAGAAAGCATGCATTGATCCATGAGTATGAGATGTTCAAGATGAACACCAATGAAAACATTTCTCAGCTACACACAAGATTCACTCATATTGTCAATCATCTTTTGGGTCTTGGGAAGATCTTTGATATTGAAGATTTAAACATAAAGATCTTGAAGTGTCTCACAAGACCTTGGCAACCAAAGGTGATAGCAATCTAAAGATCTATCCAAGATGTCCATGGCTGCACTATTTGGTAAGTTACTTGAATATGAGCTTGAAATGTCTCAACTAACTTGTGTTGAAGATGTAGAAAAGAATAATAAAAGTATTGCATTAAAAGTTGCATCATCAAAGTCAAAAAAAGTGGAAGATTCAAGTGAAGAGGATGAAGAGGACAACATGAACTTGGTTGTCAAGAAGTTCACAAGTTCTTGAGGAAAAACAAGAACAAAAGGTTCACAAAGAACAACAAGAACAAGAACAAGAACAACAACAACAACAACAAGATTGACAACAATTTTACTTGCTTTGAATGTGGAAAACTTGGCCAAATCAAATCTGAATGCTCAATCTACTTGAAAAAGCTACAAGGGGACAACAAGGTGAGGAAGGAAGGAAAATCTAAAAGAGCCTACATAGCTTGGGAAGATAATGAGTCAACAACATCAGATTCTTCAATTGAAAATGAAGAAGCAAACATGTGTCTCACCTCCACAATCAATGAAGAAGATGATGATGTATGAAGTGATGGAGATGAGGTAAATTCTGAACTTGAACAAGCTATTAATGCTTCCCAAGAAATGCATGAAGAAGTCCAAAAGCTTGCAAAATCCAATAACAAACTCAAAGGAAATCTTAGATGGCATGTTGCAAAAATTACTGAATTGCAAACTAAAATTTGCAACTTGGAAAGAAGAAAATGAAAAACTTGTTTCAAGTTACAAAATGAATGGATGTGTATGTGCTTCTTCTTCTACTAATGTTGACAATTATAGTTTGCTGCAAAAAGATTTTGATGATTACAAAAAGAGTCAAGGAGAAAAGTACATGTTACTTTTATCCAAAAACAATGATTTAATTGATCATTTGAGAAAGCTCTACAAAGGAAAATGCAACTTGGCTGAAATGTTAAGTGTGCAAAAGTATGCTGGAGATACTTCTAGTTTGGGGTATAAACAAGGCTCAAAATCCTTTTGAAAAACTGTATTTGTGCCTCCAAAACAGAAGAATCAAACGAAGTTCAAAAACTCAAAGATCAATCAAAATGTTTTCTTAAGAAAATCATCAAAATCTGTAACATACAACTATTGTATGGAAAAAAGACACATTGTAACACCCCAAAATTTTGAAATCACAGTCAATTACTGGGATAAAATATTAATTAGAGGCAGTACAGAAGGATTTAGGGAAATGACAAAAATACCCCTAGATATTTCAAAAATGACCAAAATGCCCCTAGGTATTTTAGCAAGACAGTTTAAGGAGGAAATGTCATAAATATCCTTAGATGTTTTGGAAATGACCAAGAATACCATTAGGGTGACAATTATAGAGTGATACTCTGAATATTTTTAGAACCCTAGGGTAAGTGGTAAAATTACCAAAATGCCCTTTAGGTCAAAAAATGACCAGATGACTTTAGAAATTTGTGGAAACCTGAGTAAGGCATAAAATACTTCTAGACAACAAATTATCAACATGGTTGGTGGCAGAGAACCCTAAACTAGAATTTCTAGGAATTTTGGTAGATATTTTGAAAAGAGCTTAATTTAAACTACCTCGAGTATCAGACAATTATAAGAAAAGTAGGAACATAATCTATAGGATTTCTCTTAATTATGGGAGGAATAAGTTTCCTAAATAAGTTAGTTTAGTAATTTTTAATAATTAAAGACAATATGGATCAATCAAAAATTAAAATTTAGCTATAATGGATAATAAAAGGAAAGTTTGTTGATTTGATTATCTAAGATCAAGCTTTGGCCGTATGATGCAAGATCAATGGAGAAAAGCTTTAAGAAACTTCAAGAATGGACACATGGAGAGTTAAGGAGCCTAGCCATTTCTATTGGTCCAAGTAGAAAGTTAGTAATTAGTGTTGCAAAACTTATCACAAAGCAAGGTATCATACGTATGACAAATAGAATGGCCTTCATAAATTGAAAGTGCACGTGCAAACAAGTTAGAAGCAAGGAAGAATGAAGAATCAAGACACATGGAAGGTAGGAAAACACTAGCCAATGAGATAAAACCTAGTGGAAAGCCAAGCAATGATGATTTAAGGAGATTTTTATTGAAGAAAACTTCCTCTTGACTCCTTTGGACACGGAGGAAGTTTTATATATTATTTAAAGAATCCCAACGGTCAAAATTTAGATATGTCGGTTAGGAGTATCCCTTTAAAATTTTAAGGAGATCCAATGGTTAATGAATTCAAAACCACTATTTTACTAATACGGGTTTTGGGGAAAAGTCAAGAATGAAGAAAAGCACAAAGTATCTTTAAAAACCTAGCTATGCCACGAAATTGATGGAGTTTGCTCTCCAAGCTAAGCAAATCCACGTGCAAAGCTAGAAAGCAAGGGAGAAGTGTAGAAAATTTATGAATTAAGACACATGGAGGGTAAGAATTGGATAGCCAATGAAATTGAAACAAATAGAAAGCAAGACATGATGACTTGGGAAGATATTTGCATTCCAAAAGAGTAGGGCCGAAAATTAAGAGGAAATTGAGAGGGAGTATACGTACAAAGCTAGGAGAATATAGAAAAATCAAGAAAAAAGCCACTTGTGAGGAAATGATTACTTGGCCAATAAAAACTAAACAAATGGAAAGTAGTCATAATTAATACAAGATTTTTAGCCAAAAGAATATTGGCCTAAGGAGGTGAATGTGCACCATGGCCTCAATAGCATTTTAGGGAAGCAATTTTATATAAATTAGTGAAGGAACCATGCTACCATCTTAGCCTTACATCACTTTTACACTTCAAAACATCTTCCAAACCAAGAAATGGCCTAGCCGTGCAATTACTCCCTTGTATCTTATTTCCTTCTCATTTTCACCTTCTTCATCAATTTCAAATTATACTTTTTACTAAAAAGCAAACCAAGTCCACTAGCCTTAAGAAAATCTCACGAAAAACCTAAGAGCACTAGGAGCAAGAATCATTCAATCTCAAAGGAAGAAAGCTGTTCAAAAAGCTTAAGGAAGGCAAGGTATGAGGAAGTTTATGATAAGCCAAGTTTGAATATTAATTATATGAGAATCCTTACTTGATTTTATGAAGAATTAAGCTTTGTAGACTAGGTGTTTGATGAATTGCCTCAAAGAACCCAAGATTGCTATATGAATGGTTATTTGATTAAGTAACTTGATTTTAGTGTTATATGTAATTGTTGAATGGATAACTTGAATCTAACCTAATTAATGAAAGCTAAAATGATTTACAACTATATGTTTTATGATTATTTTCAAGGAAATAATTATTTAGAAGTATAGTGTCTAATGGAATATTTTGTTACAAGTATATGTTTGATTAAAAGTATTCTATGATGCCTTGAGTTTACACATTTAATTGATGCTAAAATTATATTGACTTGAATTTATATGTATTTGCTTTCAATGGTAGTACGTAAATGGTTTCTAAAGTAAGATGTTTTATTTTGAGTAATGAAGTGATATAGTTTGTTAAAATAAATACCCTAAGTATGTTATGATATAAGTTGGAATTATGATTAGTATCTTAAACTATTTGAGTTGTGATGAATTATGATTTACTCTGAGAAATCTAAGAAGTGGACTGTGGCTGAATAATTGGGATTCTGTGTAAAGAAATGTATGTATTGCTCTCTCTATATATATAATTCTGTAATAGATTCATGTTGACGTGTTATTTTCTATTTAGCCCGACGGGGGCTTAAGACCGTGTTATTTTCTATTTAAGCCTTTCGGGGGCATAAGTCCGTGTTATTTTCTATTTAAGCCTAGCAGGGGCATAAGACCGTGTTATTTTCTATTTAGCCTGGCGGGGGCATAAGTCCGTGTTATTTTATATTTTGCCTGGCGGGGGCTTAAGACCGTGTTATTTTATATTTTGCCTGGCAGGGGCTAGACCGTGTTAATATAAGAAGCTAAGTACGCATCAAAAGAAGAATAACATGCATTACTTGATGAGTATGTTGTATATCTGTGTGTTGTATAGATGATATGATTTGAACTGTGTGTTGTGTAGATGGTGTGAATTTGAATAAGGTGTGGATCATACCTGTCTCTATTTTATGAATGATATTATGACCATGTGAGTATATATTCTTTTATATATGATTCAAACTATATTTGTCATAAACTTACCCTATTTTGTGTCTGTGGTTGACATCTGTGATGACCCCAATTTATTTGGGCGAGCAGAGAAATAGGAAAGCATAAGCTGTAGATGATACTGAAAAAGGTGTGATGATGAAGATATTTTGATAATTTGTACTCGAATTAGATCAATTGTATTTTGTGTTGGCATGTATTTAGGACTGTATGATGAACTATATTTTGGACTGTACTGATGGACTGTATTCTTATTATAAATAAATCGTGGTGAGGAAGAATTGTTTATGTTACGCATGACTTGTAAAATCAAAGCAAGAAAAAAAAATTTCATGAAATTTATAACTAAAATAATTCTAATACAAAGTGAAAACGAGATTTCATCTAAAATCAATCAAGCACGAAAGAGTAAAAGGAGGCGTTACACACACATCTTACAAATGCTATGCTAGGAGATTCTATGTGACTAATGGAGATTGCATTTGGGTTCAAAAGAAAAAGAAAGCTGCTAACCCCTATGGAGCCAACCTCAATTGGGTACCTTCTTTTATAAATTGATTTGATTTTTGCAGGTATGTCTAAGAGCTAGATCCTCATTATGGTACCTTGATAATGGATGCTCTAGACATATGATGGGTGACATGTCTATGCTTACAAATCTAACTCTTAAAGATGGAGGATATGTCACTTATGAGGATAATAACAAAGGAAAGATCATTAGAGAAGGCAACATTGGAGATAGCTTCAAAACCAAAATAAAAAATGTTCTTTATTTTGAAGGATTGAAGCATAATCTCTTAAGCATAAGCCAACTCTGTGATAAAGGATTCAAAGTCTCATTCAATGAGAATTGCTGCATGATTTGTGATGGACAAAGTGGTGAAGTGATTCACATAGGTAAAAGGAAAGGTAACATTTATTTACTTTCAATTGATCATGCATTCTTTCACAACCCTTCATGTCTATTAAGCAAGGTTGATGAATCTTGGCTGTGGCATAGAAGGGCAAGTCACATTAACATGCATCATACGAACAAGCTAATTAAAAAGGATTTAGTAATTGGTTTGCCCAAACTCAAGTTTGAAAAGGACAAACTTTGTGATGCTTGTCAAAAGGGGAAACAAACCAAAAATTCTTTTCAAAGTAAAAACATTGTTTCCACCTCTAGCCACTTGAATTATTGCACATTGATTTGTTTTGGTCCTTCTAGAACTATGAGTTTAGGAGGCAATTATTATGGGCTTGTCATTGTAGATGATTACTCTAGATTTACTTGGACTCTGTTTTTGAAATCCAAAGGTGATGCTTTCCATGCTTTTAGAAAAATGGCCAAGCTTGCACAAAATGAAAAAGGTAGCAAAATTATCTCAATAAGAAGTGATCATGGTGGAGAATTCCAAAATGAACATTTTGAAAAATTCTGTGAAGAAAATGGAATTAACCACAATTTTTCAGCTCTAAGAACACCTCAACAAAATGGTGTTGTGGAGAGGAAAAACAGATCTCTTGAAGAAGGAGCTAAAACTCTTCTTAATGCGACAAATTTGCCAAAATATTTTTGGGCTGATGCTGTAAGTACAATCTGCTACACTTTGAATAGATTACTTATAAGGCCTATTTTAAAGAAAACTCCTTATGAGCTATACAAAGGTAGAAAACCTAACATTTCTCATTTGAGAGCCTTTGGCTGAAAGTGTTTTGTATTAAACAATGGAAAAAAATCACTTGGAAAATTTGATGCTAAAGCTGATGAAGCAATTTTCCTTGGATATTCATTACATAGTAAAGCATATAGAGTTTTCAACAAAAGAACAATGTGCATGGAAGAATTTGTACATGTGATTTGTGATGAGTCTAATCCCTCTAAAGAGGAAAAGAAGTGTGATGTAGATGCAGGTCCTATGGAAGAATTTATTAAGCTTAATGATTCCATAAATAAAGAGACATAAGAACCAAGCGCTGAAATAAAACCATCAACACTTGTTCAAGAGCCTAAAGATTGGAGAACCTAAGAATATTGATCAAGCCTTACATGATGAACATTGGATGCATGCCATGCATGATGAGTTAAATTAGTTCAAGAGAAATGAAGTTTGGGAACTTATTCCTAGACAACCCTCTCTCAAACCTATTGGTATAAAATGGGTTTTTAGAAATAAACTTGATGAAAGTGGAATCATAGTTAGAAATAAAGCTAGATTGGTTGCTAAAGGTTACAACTAAGAAGAAGGCATTGACTATGAGGAAACTTATGCTCCAGTTTCAAGATTGGAAGCCATTAGGTTGTTGCTTGCTTATGCATGTTTAATGAATTTTAAAATCTTTCAAATCGATGTTAAAAGTGTCTTTTTAAATGGATACATTGAGGAGGATATATATGTTCAACAACCTCCTGATTTTACTAATTTCAAACTTCCCAATTATGTTTTTAAACATAAAAAGGCCCTTTATGGTTTAAAGCAAGCACCCAGATCTTGGTATGACAGACTAAGCAAGTTTTTGCTTGAACAATCTTTCACAAGAGGTCATGTTGACAAAACCTTGTTCATCAAAAGGCATAAGAGTGATATCTTATTGGTTCAAGTATATGTTGATGATATAATCTTTGGTTCAGCTAACCATGTGCTGTGCAAGGAATTTTCTACAGCTATGCAAAAAGAAATTTGAAATGTCAATGATGGGAGAATTAACATTCTTTCTTGGACTTCAAGTGAAGCAAATGAAGAATGGAACTTTTCTCAACCAATCCAAGTATTACCTTGAAGTGATAAAAAAGTTTGAAATGGAGAAATGTAAAGATTCTGCAACTCCAATGGCAACATCAACCTATCTTGATTCAGATGAAAGTGGAAAGAGGGTTGATGAGTCAAAATTCAGAGGAATGATTGGATCATTATTATATTTGACAGCTAGTAGACCAGATATAATGCTAAGTGTGTGCTTGTGTGCAAGATATCAAGCAAATCCCAAAGAGTCACACCTAATAACTGTCAAAAGGATCCTCAAATATCTCAAGGCTACACCAAAAGTTGGTCTTTGGTATCCCAAAGGTGCTTCAATTAATATTATTGGTTATTCTGATTCTGACTTTGCAAGATGTAAGTTATATAGAAAAAGCACTAGTGGAACTTTTCATCTACTTGGAAGTTCATTGATCTCATGGCATTGCAAGAAATAATCTTGTGTTGCTTTGTCAACTGCTGAAGCTGAATATATCTCAGCTAGAAGTTGTTGGGCACAAAGTCTATGGTTGAAGCAACAATTACAAGATTTTGGAGTTGAATTGAAAGAAATACCTTTGCTATGTGACAACACAAGTGTTATCAACATTTCAAAGAATCCAATAATGCACTCAAGGACCAAACATATTGAGATAAGACATCATTTTCTCAGAGATCATGTTCAAAAAGGTAAATCAAAATTGATTTCATTGACACTTATAATCAATTGGCTGATATATTTACTAAACCATTGGCTAGAGATAGATTCTATGCTCTTCTAAGAAACATGCTAGGAATCTTGGATGAATCTGATCTCTGTTAGCTTGAATGTTGTGTGCCTTTTCATGAGAAATCATTTGTCAATTGAATCCTTCATCACAAAAACTTAAAATTTCCATGTCATGCTGCATAAATCTTGTTATTTCCCATAAATGCCCTGTAATAATCGATTAAGTGTCGGATTAATCGATTAAAATCATGATTTAGAGTGAAAATTGAGCTTATGTAATCGATTACACTACCAAAATAATCGATTATTTCTCCTTTTTGAAAATTGGTCTCTTCTGTGATAATCGATTACGATGACCAAAATCTATTTTCCAAAGTAAAAGTCCACTGGAATAATCGATTAAAATTAATGATAATCGATTAAAACGCTGAAAATCATTTTTTCAAAATTGAATACCTTCTGGAATAATCGATTACATATCGGATTAATCGATTACACAAGCTAAACTGTGTTTCTGAAAATCAAACCTCTTTATGATAATCGATTAAATCATGAAATAATCGATTACATATTGTCTTCTACCTCTGAATGCTTGTAAAATAATCGATTACGTTATGAATTAATCGATTACTGTGTGTGCTGTTAGTGTTTCTGCTTGTGAAATAATCGATTACACAAGGAAAATAATCGATTATTTATGGAGTTACTGCAAAATCTGATAGATTTTCTTGGAAGTTGTAACTGCCCAACTCCCACCTAATTCAAATTTAAATCCTCTGCAGTGAGTTAATTCATTCGGACAACTATTTTATTCAAAATTCAAATACTTGAAGCCTAAAAATCTCTACAAATACAGCCTATTGTGAAGGAACAAATCACATCTAATCTCTACCTTCTCTTGCTAAACCTCTGTTTCTTCTTTATTCTGTGTGCTTAGAATCCTTGTCTAGGATGTCTACCTCTAAGAGAACCAAAACCTCTAAGAGAAAGGCTGGAGAAATTTCAAACCCCCTCCTACAAATAGGTTAGATCTTTGGTTCACCACTGAAAAAGATCGTATGACCTATCTTCAGTTTAATGCCACAAAACAAGTCTGTTCCCCTAAGTATGTAGAGCTTGACTGGTTCATTAGGGAAGGTTTTCAATTTCCTGCCTTCTTAGAAACCCAGGGTCTAAGGAAGTTTGTGGAGTTAAAGGGTACTTTTTATCCTGAATTGGTCAAGGTGTTTTACATCTGTGCCAAGGGATTCATGGATGGGATACTGAGGTCCCAAGTAAATGAAGTGCCCATGGAAATCACCCATGAGGTGTGGGAGGCAGTTGTTGGTATCTCCTTTGAAGGAGAAAGAAAATTTGATGAAAATCCTGAGGGTTACAATAGTGTAGATACCTATAGGGAGATGCTTAATGATCCCCACATGAGATTGAAAACTAGGCTAGGTACTGGACCCATGACCCATGAGGATAGGCTTCTGCACTATATAATTACATATATCCTCACACCTAGAGCCACAAACCATGCCCAAGCAACTGATGAAGACCTACAACTTGTGTATGGTCTCAAGAATTGAATTCAGATGAATTAGATTCTCATTCTTGAGGAGATCATGTTAATATCCAAAAGGATAGTAAACTACCCATTCCTTTATGCTATGCTTGTGTATAGATTTATAGATTACTTCCAAATTGATGTCTCCAATGAAGTAGTGGATTACACAAACTAAAACAACAGTCTCATCAAAGACAAGCATCTCAACAAGCTAGGGATGGTGAAGACACCACAAGGATGGTAGATGGCTGGTCAACAACTTGTGCCTGAACCTCCTATTGCTGCTGGTGTTGGAGAAGATGCTGAAGAAGATGAAGAAAGGGATCCTGCTCAACCCCTCTACACCCAGTTTGAGTCACTCATGCTTCAGAAAATGGATGGCCTAATCTCTATGTGTAATATCACTAAATTTAATTAAGGTATTTTCGGTGTTATTTGCGTAATTAAGCGGATTTACGAAAGTAAGGGCAGTTTGGTCTTTGTCGGAGGTACGGGTGTAGTTAGTAATTGCTGGACGCACCCCTGTTTCTTGTTAAAAAGGAGCAGATTACGTTTTGTGCCTTTTGCTTCTTCTCTTTTCTTCTTTTCTGGTTTCTCCTCAATCCCAAGCTCTCTTCTTGCCATTTTCACTTGTTTAGTGGTTGAAATCATAAAGCAAGCAAGAAAGAAAGCCCTTTTCTTTGTTCTTTGTTGGTTTTGAGCCTTGGGTGTTAGTGATTTGAAGAAAAGAGTGGGTTTTGAATCTGCCCATTTTCGTTCGGCGCTGCTGAACCGCGTTTGGAAGCACTAGAGCGCTGGTCTACCCTCCATTTTGGTCTAGTGAACTCTAAGGTTTGTAATCTCCTCCTATTTCTCCATGATTCTTGAGGTTAGGGTTAGGGTTTGGAGTTAGATTGATGAATGTTGAGTTTTAAGAGGGTGAGACAGTTTTGATGTATGATTTGGAGTGTGTAGAAGTTGATTTTAAGCTGATATGGTGTTCCATGCATAAATCATGCATGCATGTTCATGACAGCCAAGAACACCTATTTGGCCAGTTCTGGTGTTTTGTCCATAGCAGGAGCTATCGGTGCCTAAATGGTCTAAAATCGGTGCCATTTGAAAGCTAAGAGAGTTAGGTTTGCTCTGGAATTTTCATGCTATTTTTGGAGACTCCTGGAAATTGTGGTGCAGAGTTATAACAGGCTGTTATACTCTATTTTTAGCAGATTCTTCTGCTGCAGAGGACCATTTTGCAGAAAGCATAACTCTGTCTAGGAGGATCCAAATCGAGTGCTTTTTGTGGCTATAGAAAGATGGGTATGTGAACTTTGTAGCACCCCAGACGTGTTATCATTAATAATATCATAATCGCGCTATCAGCGTTATATAAAAGCGGTGCAGAAGCGATAACATCAAATTTCTTGATTTCATTATGCATGGAATATAAAAAAACACAACACAAAGCATAAACATAACAAACTCCTGCTGATCCAGATCACACATACACAACAATATAGGCAGACATACAAAACCAAACTCAGATAAAACAGGAGGATACATAAGCTCATACACATAAGCATAACCTGTACATATACATACAACTCATAGTTTCGACCACATCTGTAGTTATACAACAACATATGTATAGTACAATGGGTGTACAGTCGCACCTTATCTATACAGGGTACAAGACAGAGATAAAATGAAAAGAACTCTTCTAGTCTTCATCCGTAGCCCATGACCACTCCAGCACACTCAGCTAGGGCCTCCTGCCCGGTAGTAGCTGCTCTCCTCTAGAAGCACCTGAAAACCACAACCCACAACAGGGGTGAGATAAACATCTCAGTAAACTCAGGGTTCTGGGAGATCCTCCCTTACCCTGGTTCACCCCCAAGTACAGACACATAAACAAATCATAACAAAGCCTAGGACATCATCCTGGCTATCACACATTCCCAGCTATCTGGATACTAACTGGATGCTATCAGCATCAGAGGTATCCCACCTCATACTGGCTCTCAAGCCATCTCAGACTCGTCTCACAGAGGTACCTTAACATAAGTGTCAACCACTGGACACTTTCCATACCAGAGAGGCACCGCCTCCTCCACTAAAACAAGCATTGCCTGAGTCATCTACTCAGGACTTAAAGAATCCAGATATGGCTCATCTAAGAGGCCCTAGGTTCTCATCTCCTCGAGAAGCCCTCCCTTAGAGATACAACATATTTGTACACAGCCTGGCCTGGTAAAGAACATCCTTACAGGGCAATCACCTCCAGGGCTTTCATATACACTGGCCTGGGAAAGAACATCCACACGGGGCAATCACGTCCAGGACTTTCACAACACATGCCTGAGAGAGACTATCCACACCGGGAGCTCTCATCCCACAGGACTTTCCACTGCCTGGGAGAGACTATCCACACAGGGAGCTCTCAATCCCCCAGGATTACTCATCAGCTGCCTGAGAGAGACTATCCTCATCGGGAGCTCTCAATCCCTCAGGACTTTCCAGTCAGATACCTGAGAGAGACTATCCACACACAGGGAGCTCTCAATCCCTCAGGATCTCTAATCACCTGCCTGAGAAAGACTATCCACACAGGGAGCTCTCAATCTCTCGGGACTTTCCACCACACATGCCTGAGAGAGACTATCCACATCGGGAGCTCTTATCCCTCAGGACTTCCAGAAACTGGCCTGAGGATAGCCACTCAAGACTTTCATCATCACTTCCTAAGGAGGAACATCCATACAGGGCAATCCATCCTTAAGACTTTAGACAGAGAGCAGTGGCACCTCCCAAGGAGTATCAGCCATTCCAAGGGAGTCCTCAAACTCTTCCTCTGGCTAGGGAACCTCATCTAGCCCGATACTATTCCAGTATCCTATAGATTCCAGCATTGACCATCTCATGGTCTTTATCTCATAAAGAGTCACAGAACACTCTCACAGTGTTCATCAATCCAGAGGCCCAAGGCCACACACCTGAAGCCACAGGTGCCAAAACACCCTCACACTATCTCAGTGTCTATCCTAGGGTTCATCATTTATTCACATTTTTTAAACGGTCTGAGTCTCACTCCAAGCACCGTTCATCTAGCCTTTCAGGCTCACAACAATTATCAACAATAACAGGCCACACTGGCCTTTCTCTCCACAACATGCACATAAGCATATATATATATATATATATATATATATATATATATATAATCAAACATGGCATGCAACCATCACCCATTTGGGTGGCAAACAAGAGAAAGGGAATAATTCCCAGAACGATGAGCTTACCTGGCAAAGCTGTGCTCTGCAGCTCAATCCCAAAACTGTGGGCTACGCCATTGACACCCTCGGTGTCACGCCCTATACAAAGGCACACAAGCAAGAATCAACAATCATCCTATCTGTATAAAACATCTATTTATACCAAAACATACGGAAAAGCATAATCTGCTGCATAAAATTCTGCAGATTTTACACCCACTTTGAAAAATCATAAATCCTTGTGGGAAGCTCCTAAAATCACGAGAATTTAGAGGCATCAAGATATATCTCTTATCTTTTAAACAAAACTGGTTTCATTAAAAACCATGAACCACAACCTCTGCAGCAAGCCAAAAACCAGAACTGTCACACACTAAAATAGTGCTGACAGCAACCTGCAAACTCAACCAGCCATCTTCCAAGGACAACCCACACCAGGTTTCTCGTCCAAATGAGCTGATATTTTACAGGCATGAAGTTTGTGATGACCTTGAGACCTGGCCCGGGTGGCACGAGGTGCCGCACGGTTAGCGCCAGGTCCTTTCTGTAGAAAACCCTATGGAAGGTGTGGCGCGATCAGTGCCAGGGTTGGCGCGGACAGCGCCAGACTCTCTGAAATCTGGTGCCAGGGGCGCCAGGTGGGCGCTAAGAGCGTCATGGTCTCTGGAAGTTGACGCCTGGGGCGCCATGGTGGCGCGAGGAGTGCCAACTGGGTTTGGTGTGGCGCTAATGGCGCGGGGTGTTACATTATGCATCATGAGTTTAGGGTTGAAACTAGTTCAACTTTAGAAGATATTAAGGCTAGGCTAGACCATATTGAAGCTACTGTTATGTTTGATGGGTTTGAGACATTTTAGCCTTTTGTAATTTTTCTGTTTCTTCTGTTTTTTATGTTTTCATGTTTTTATTTTATTTTTAACAGCTGTAATGGTTCCCTCATCTATTAATATATCCATTTATGCTTCTCCTGTTCAATATCCGCTGTGCTTTACATGATTTTGACTTTGATAAGCCAAATAGGGGGAGAAAAGATTGATTTGGTTCATACTCTGCAGTATACTCTATTTTTCTGCACAATTTTTGCCCAAGTCTTACTTTGAATGGATTATCAAATTAAGGGGGAGCTAAGTGTTAAAAATTAACCAATTAAGTAAGATATAAATGTAAAAGAATGCTGGATTAATCAACAGATGCTTTAACACTTGTTCTTGGCAAAGAGTTGGAATTGTTTTCAGGTTTGCAAAGCTCAAGTTTTTCCTAACTTTGGTTCCCTCAATTAACTTCAAGTCCAACATATAATCAATCAAGAATTTGGCATGTTCAAAGCCAAAAAAGGGGAGATTGTTGGATATAGGGGGAGCATCATGAAGAATGGAAGACTTTGATTCAAGAATGGTTTTGAGCTTTCAACATGCTTGGATGCCTTGAAGCTGTAATTGATTCAAGTGTAAGAGAAAGGGTAATCTGATGATCCATGCATTGTGTTCACTCATTCATTCATAAACTTAAATGGTTTTCATAAAGAATAACAAAGCTTTTATATTTTTGTTAAGGTTTTAATCTAAGTGAATTTTTTTTTTTTGGAAAAATGCTATTTTCACTAGTTTAATCGATTACCTTACTAATATAATTGATTATTATGTTCTTCGTTGAATCTGGAAAATCTTTATGAACATTGTAATCGATTACCCATCAGAATAATCGATTATTTGGCCTTTATTTACAACAAAACTGCTTTGTTAATGATTTTAATCGATAACTTAAGTGTTGTAATCGATTACATAGTTAAAAGATTATTTTAAGCCTTGCTGTGATAATCGATTACCATTATCCATAATCGATTTCATAGGCTATTTGAGAAAAGTCACTTTCCGTCTTAATCGATTACCACATCTTGTAATCGATTACACAGTTCATTTTGAAAATATAAGTCTTTTGCTTTAATCGATTGCCAAATGTTGTAATCGATTACATAGTGCATTGTATTATCCTGAGACTTCTGTCTTAATCGATTACAGCTCGGGATAATCGATTATTTTGCTCGTTACTGAAACCCAGAAATATTCTTAAACAGTTTAATCGATTACATGGTTATTTTAATTGATTACATAAGCGAATTAATTGATTATCAGGTGCGTTTAATTGATTACAGTTAGTTACAAATTCTGTTATAAATAGGAATGAAGGCTTGGCTTATTTTCTAACTTTGAGAGATTGTACCCATTCGTATTTCTGAGCTCACACAAATCTTCTAAGTTTTCCAAAGTGATTTTCTCAGTGTTTTTACTTTTTGCTTCATTCAAAACATCAATGGGTCTTTGAATGATTATTGAACAAGATTCTTTTCAAGATTAAGGAAAAGCATGTGCTGAGTTAGTTTGCTTCTCAACCTGATTTGATAATTCATGTGCATAACATTTATTTGATCATCAGGTTGTCTCTCTCCTTAATGTTTGTGTGTAAATTTGGTATTGAACTCTTGTTGTATTTGGCTATTGTAAAGTGGGTTCTTCTTGCTTGGTTCTAGAGAAGGTTTCTCTAGCTCAAGAACAGAGTAGTGTTCTCTGGTTCTTACTCCTTAGATTTCAAATAGGATTTTAGATTTCTATTCTTTATCTAGTGTTGATAAAGGGAAGGTTTTTGTAAAAGCTTGTAGGAACATAAATTTATAATAGTGGAACTCTAATACGTTGATTAGAAGAAACTAGATCTAGCTACAGTTGTGAAGTGAACCAGTATAAATTGCTTGTGTCTTTGATTCTATTTCTCTATCTTTCATCTTATTCATTGATCTTTGAATCCTTGATTCATATTCATTGTTCAACAAGTTCAATTTTGATATATTGATTTCTTGGGCTGGGACATTTGATTGACTAAAGAGATTTCTTGATTTTGAAAGTGATAAAGATCCTGAACTCTGATTTAAATTAGTTCTTTTTTAAAATACCAAGGTTTTAACCAATTGACCCCCTTCTTGGTTATTGTGAGTATCCCTGTTATTTTCAGGAGTTGCCAATGGCCCTTGCATTGGAGAATAATAATTAGTGATAATGCAAACATTACTTAACAATTTAGTTAACCTTTGCTTACTGATTCAAATAAGCTCCTAGATATATCTTTCTTTGTGATTCCTTCAGTCAAGTTTGAAGGTAAAGTTGATATTCATCACGTTTATCCTTTGTATTGTGTATGGACTGAGGCTCAAGGAATCCATACACAGAACCATGGCTCAAGTTTATTGATAACTCATTCAGAAACCTATTTTTGTTTAAACAAATGGAAATCATTAATCATATTATAAGTAATTAGACAATGGATTAACCTTCAAATAAAATACACTTACATTGTCGACAACTATAATATTGAGATGTTCAAACATTGTTGGCCTGAGATTGTTTCATTCACATCAGTTAAAATTATGAACAAGGGAAAATCATCATTGTGAACCCTAAATTTAGTTGCATCCCACGACACTTGAAGAGGCTTCGTGTAAAACTCAAGCAAATTCTTAATCAAAGCAACTAAAGGATCACTAATGGGATTAGATTCAACCTGTTTCTTTAGACATCTATGTGAAACCTATTTAGTTAATAAATAACATAAGTTAATGTTAATGAAGAGTTTTTTCAATATAAAAATTTCTTAATACAAATAAACATAACTTAAATAAATACCTCATGTGAAATAGGCTTTACAAGATGTCTCAGCTATACAATGAAGGTGTTAAGGGCCTACCCAACACTATGAAGCTTTGAAGTGGGAAAAGGGTCTTGAGTGTCAGCATCTCTAATTTCTTCAACAGCCACCTCGACCACATCATCAGTCAAATGCACGTGGTGTGTGATGAATGTCCCCTTATATACTTTTCCCAATGCCACCAGGTAGGTAGAATGGTCATCATTAATGTACAACCCCATTGTATGGATGACATTTGAGTGATGCTCCTCCCCTGAGGGATTCACAATAGTCCCAACACAACTCCCCTTTGTCCTAACACGGGCACCATAAACAATTGTATTTTCCTCAACCAGAGGTGGCTGTGGGGATACCTTTTGGCTCAAGTCAGTCATCAAGACCTCCCTCAACTCCTCTTTCATTCTCTCTATACTTTGTTTGTTCTTCTCTTTCGTTTCTCTCTTCCACCCTTCTTGAAGGTTCTGTATTTTCTCAATCAGTTGTTGTGGGGTGATGGATGTAGAACTGTTGAAGCCGCGTGAAACATGTCCAAAGTATTGGCTAATGGTGACACCAAGTCCCGCAACATGAACATGACCTGAGTGCTCAGGTCACCCAATGGCAATAGTCAATATATCTTGACGACCATGGGGTATAAAGGTTCCTTGTGTCATGTGATCTTGTAACAAACAAAAAGTCAAATTGGTCAAAGAATATTTGTTATTATATAAAGTTATGTGTAAAATTTAAAATGAACTTACAGTCCTATCAGATATTTGTTGTGTCGCCTTAGATGTCATCTGCCCAGAGCATGTTGTGTGGGCCATCTTCCACTTGACATGTCTTTCAATGGGAGATGGAGGGTCAACAATTGCTGAACCCATAAATTGGGTTGATTCCTTTTGTCTTTTCTTCTTTTTAGCCTCCATTAAGTTTTATTTCAAACAACAAATAACCCCCACGAGGCAATAAGTGTGGGCAATTGTTATGCTTTTGGATTGTTTGACAAAATTCCTTCCAAGAAGGGGTTTTCAGCTTACAACAAATTCCTCCCAAGTCTTTGGATCCAAACCATACTTATTACAAGGAGTCTGGTCAGTCTTGCCCCTCCTTGTCTATATATACATACTTAGTGGTCAGGGAAGACTTAAATTTCCTCCACTGGGTAATCATCGATTACACAAAATGGTAATAGATTATTGTGTGTTGTTTTGAATTGTGCCCCACTAGAGTAATTGATTACACATCCTTTTAATTGATTACACCATATGATATAGCATAAGAACTACTTGCCACAATAGATTTTTTCATTGAGTCCTCATGAGTCGTGATTTGATAGGTCGGAGGAGAAGATAGTACAATGCTCATGTTGCAGAGTCTCTATTTGGCTATGAATTAATCAATTCTCGTAATTGATTACACATGGCGTTACTCTAACTTCTGCAGATTTCTTGGAAATCTAAACTGCCATATCTTCACTTAAACTCAAATTTCAAATACATTGTTGGGCATTTAAACTTCTAGCACTCAAAATAGCTATTAATGACTTTTAAAATTCAAATTTGAACCCCCAAAACCCCTATAAATACAACTTTTCATTAGAGAGAAAATCACACCTAAATCTTTAAAATTTCTGAGTTCTCTTCTCTCTCTCTCTCAAGCCTAAACTCTTCCCATTCTCTCTCTCCATTCGAAATTGTCATGTCTACCTCAAAGAAAGCCAAATCCAGCAAAAGAAAGGCTGGGGAATCCTCCAATCCAGTTGGAAATAGGCTGAATCATTGGTTTCTAGTGGAAAAAAATAGAATAACCTACAGCATTTCAATGCCACCAAGCTGGTCATGGCTCCTAAGTATCTGGACCTCAACTGGTTCATCAATGAGGGATTTCAATTCCCTGCCATGTTTGAAGTCCAAGGATTGAATAAATTCCTTGAACTTCAGGGTATATTCTACCCGGAATTAGTGAGGGTGTTTTACACCTGTGCTAAAGCCAACATGGTTAGAACTATTTGCTCTCAAGTGAATGGTGTGCCCATGGTGATTGATGAAGATGTTTGGTTTGCTGTGACTGGAATCTCCTCTGCTGGTGTGAGGAGGTTTGATGAAGAAATTGGGGAATACAACAAAATTGAAACATACAGAGGTATGTTGTCTGATCCCCAAGCACGACTGAAAACAAGACTTGGTGTGGGGAATATGACTGGGGAAGATAGGTTATTACATTATTTTTTAACGTACATTCTTACCCCAAGGTCCACAAACCATGCTCAAATTATAGATGATGATTTGCAGTTGGTATATGGCATGAAGAACTCAACTCAAATCAATTAGGTTCTTGTGTTTGCTGAAATCATGATGAAAGCTTCAAGGCTTATCAACTATCACTTTCCTTATGATGTGTTTATCCCTAGATTCATTGATTACTTCCATATTGATGTCTCAAATGAGGTGGTTGACAACACAACAGACATCACCAACCTCATTAAGGACAAGCATCTCAACAAGCTTGGACTCATTAAGACTCCTTATGGATGGCAAATGGTTGTACAACAACCTCAAGCTGTAGGTGCTGAAAGAGGAGTCGATGAAGAAGAAATGGCTGAAGAAAATCCTACTCAACAAGAGTACTCTTCATTTGAATCCTTAATGATTCAAAAAATGGATGCTCTGCTGACACTACATCATGAGCATAGAGCTAAGACCAACTCATCTATAATAACCTAGATTTTCCAAACAAAAAAATCCCATGCTAATAGCGTGGGAACGGCGCTAGTAGCGTGAAATTGCACCAAAAGGCCATTTCTAGCGGCCTGATGCTGCGAATAGCGTCAGTTTGGTGCAGTTGGCACGGTTAGCACCGTAATGGCGCAATTAGCGCCATAAGTGACCAGGAAACTTTTTCTTGCGCTAATTTGGCACGAATAGCGCCATATATGGCGCGATTAGTGCGGGAAGGTCGGCAGACCCTGTATTTAAAGGCCATATTATGAAATTTTGGCACAAAAACACTGTTCCTCTTCCTCCATGAGCCTAGACCACCATTGATGAGCCATAAAAGCTTCATACCTTCATCACAAACCACCAAAACATCTCCTAATTCCTTTTAAACCTGATTAGAGCCAGTTGAGAGCCAAAATCCAGCCTTGGTTGTGAGAATTGTGAGCAAACCCTCATTCCCTTGAGTTTCCTCAGAGGGTGAACTTCGGAAGGGAAAGACGCTGGTTTCAGGACACCAGAACGAGGAGAGAGACTTCTCCAACTTTCCTTTATTGATCTTAGGTAAGAAACTCACATTTTAACCAGTTAATTTGTGAAATGGGGATTGGATGAATAGTAACCATATGTTGATAGGGCTAGAATTAGGCTTAGGTTCTTTAGGGAGATGTAGTCAGGAGGTTGTTCTGAGCCATATGGCATGTTGAAATTGAAATTGTGATGAAGTTTGAGTTTGGCCCTGGGAAGGGAGAAGTGTGTATGAATGAGCAATGTTATGGCCTGAATTAACTTAAGTACCTTTACAAAAGTTATTCATAAGGCCAAATAATCCATGAAAACGTGATTATATATGTGTTTTGGCTGAGTTGAACCAATGTGGGTTCTTGATTGTAGTACAACTTTGAATTGAGCTGTACAAAGTTCTAAAGAAACTCTGAGGCCTTGGTGAGACTGAGGCAGCCCATTGAGGGTCAATGTATGGCCTAGTAGAAGCTGGGCTAAGATAAACCTTAAGTTAGAAGATTTTGAATTGATTATGAATGGAAAGGTATTTCCTTCCATATAACGGTCAAATACTGTTCCTGATGGTTTATTTCATGCCTATTGTAGGGCGTGAAGTGCATATCGCTGGTAGAGATCACCACGAGACTAGGGGAGCTGATTTTGAGCCGAGACCAGGTAAGCTCAGTGTTTTCAGGGATTGTTTCCCTGCTTGTGTTTCACTGCACCTAACATGGGTGATTGCTTGATATGACTTGTATTCTGATAATCTATGATGTTGTGATACTGAATGTGTATTGAATTCTGATGAGATGGTTTGATGATTGCTGGCAATTGAGCGCTAGCTCAACCTTGAGATAGGGTGTGTGTGATTTGATTACACTGAGATAGTGTAAGTTATGTTGCTTATGATGATGATGTTGATTACACTAGTGTAGTGTATTATTGCATGGATTATGCTATGTGCTGATTGTGATGTGATTGCTTGAAATCTACTGGCCAGTAGTATGAGGTACTATGGACTCCATTGGGAATGTTCCCACTCGGTGGATGATCTCCCTTGGGATAATCCATAGGCGTTAATGTAAACCCTGAGTAGATGTGCCTTTAAGTAAATGATCCTATTCAGGTATTGGGCGGCAAGTCCTGAGTAGATGTGCCTTTCAGTAGATGATCCTACTCAGGCATGGGTCCTGGATAGATGTGCCCTTAAATGGATGATCCTATTCAGGTACTCGGTGTGAAGTCCTGGATAGATGTGCCCTTCAGTGGATGATCCTATCCAGGCACTATATGTTGTTGAGGCTGCTATGTGCATACAGCGTATTTCTGTGAGCCGTGATGGCTGTTTAAATGATGATGTTTCTTGATTTGATTTATGTTCTATTATGTGATATATATATATATATATATATATATATGAACGTTTGAATTGCTGGGAAGTGAACCAGGGGGAAGGAAACCTCTGAGAACCCTGAGTTTACTGAGATGATTATCTCACCCCTGTTTTGGGGCTCATGTTGCAGGAACAGAGACATGAGTGTTTGAGAAATCCCAAGGCAAGAGGCCTGAGCTGGGATAGTGTGAAGACAACCCTAGGTCTAGATGACTGGAGCTTGTTGGCTCTCATTTTGATTATTTTTGGTCTGTATTTTGGAATCCTAGGGAATAACTGTATAGTTTTGAGAAAATGTACTGTGTATATGTCAGATGTTCACCATATATGTATAAGCGTATTTATATTGAAATCAAGCTTCCTTGATTGTTTATTTCCATGCTTGCTGCGATACTTTGATATTGTAATAATGATAATACGCCGGGTGCACACGGGGTGTTACATCATCCTTAGAAGAGATTCGATCTAGGGTAAAAAATATTGAGTCTAGGATTGTTCTACATGGGTTTGATGAGCCCTAGATTTAGCTAATCCTGTATGTGCTTGTGATTGTGTTTTGATTTTTCATGCTTTGTTTTTTAATGTTTTATGATCTGTTTTTCTTTTCAATTGTATTTCAATTTCCTTTAATAAAAAGTTCAGTTTCTGTTTCTTCCTTCTTTGCTTATGTTGATCTTACAATTCTTTTGCTTTTGATAAGCCAACTAGGGGGAGAAAATAAATTGATAAATTGAACACCTTTATATAAACATGTGTTATTTGAATTGCTCTAAATTCTGAGAAATATTACATAAAATAGAGGGAGCAACCTACGAATTTATCTATGTTTATGCAAGGCAACTTAACACTTGATATTGGCAAAAGGCTGAGTGAATTTCAGGTTAAGTTTGAAGCTCCTACCATTCATCTCTCTCATGCATTTAAAGGTTACAAATGTTCAATTGGTATTTGGCATGATCAAAACCAAAAAGGGGCAGATTGTTGGATATAGGGGGAGCTGGAAGAAGATCAAGGCAAGGATGAAGATGTTGCTTTAGAGTTTTAGCTTTCTACATGTCAATCAAATCGAAGACATTTGTAATTTTGACTAAGTAGTTTAAGAAGCTTAACTTGTGTTGTTGCACTGCATAAGCATATCCATATACATGCATTCATGACTAAAGAAAAGCATTCAAGATTACATGTTTGCATTTAAAAAGGAATTCTCATGGCTTTGGTTTTGAAAAATCAAAATGTGCACTGCCTTAATCGATTACAGGCAATAAGTAATCGATTACCTGCGTGTATTATTTCTAGAAAAGCCATGAAGAACATTTTAATCGATTACAAGCAAGTAGTAATTGATTACTGATAAGTGCCACATTTTAGTGAAAATAGGATTCAAATATGGCACTTATCCGTTATGTTAATTGATTTAGTCACAAGATAACCCTAGAAACCTAGTTAATGGAAGGTTATATTAAGCTAAGTTATGATTTTGTGTTTTGAAAAGATTTCGTCCAATCAAATGTTTAATTTTGCTAGGTTTAAAGGTTACAGAAGAATCAAGCTGCGAAAACCAAGAGTTGGGAGTAAACTAAGCAAAGAACAAAGTCTCAAATAGCAGTTTAGGCCCAACAAGCACCAAGGCCCAAAGAAAACTTCAAGACTAAGCTTCTAACTCGCCCAAGCAGCCAATTCATGCCTATTTTGCTCGCCTGGGTGAGCACCAAGTTCCAAGGCAGCATTCTAACTCACCCAGGCACCCATTTTGTGAAGGATTTGGTGGCCTGGGCGAGTGGACCAAGCAGCAGGCCATTTCCTATAAATAGGGACGAAAATTTGAGGCAGAGGCATCATTCTTCACTTCTTTTCTCTCCCAAGGCACCAGCTTGTTCTTATTTCTTGCTTTCTTAGTTCCTAAGTGAGTGTAGAACTTAGGGAAGTGAGATAGAGTGAATAGTGTAAGGAGATTCTGTCGAAGAGAGGGTCGATGACGAGCTTAGTCGGTGATTCTCTCGAGGAGGTTCTGCCTATGTTTGCTTAAACTTTCCTAAGGATTGGACGTACTCTTCTTATCCCTATGCTCTTTTAACTATTTATGCATTGTTCTATTTCTTGTTGGTGATTTTATTCTACGCTTAACGCTTGATTCTAATTAATCGTTAGTTTCATGAAATTAACCCTAAAGGCGACTGGAAAGTAAATTTAGGGTTTGAACTGAATTTAATCACTCGTTACGTTACGTTGCTAGGAATAGGGCTTAATGTTTCGATCGCATTAAACATGTGATTAAGTTCTTAATGCTTGGGTATTTAATTAAATATGTGAGGGATCGATATTTAGTAAAATATCCATAAGACCGTAATTGCGAGGAATCGAATTAGGGTCACTTAGACGTGTGCGACAATAAGAATAAAACATGCATAGGTAAAATTAATTAAAAGGGATAAGCAAAGATGAAATCCAATCCTACACTTACTTGACTTGTATCCATTTATTTATTTCCCGTAATCGTTTATTTGTTTTCTATTATCTTTATTTTACGCAACAAAACAACAAATGAATCTTCGCTTTTTATCATCTGTATATAACTACTAAACTGTTAATTTTAATCAACCAACGTAAACCCAAATCCCTGTGGAGACGAACTTTTATAAATTTGAAACTTATAGCGATAGAACAGTACGCTTACTGTGGTAAAAATTCCTAACAAGTTTCTAGCGTCGTTGCCAGGGATCTGGCTTGTTTACTTAAGTTGTTTAAATTTCAGTTTAGTATTTTCTTGCTCTTTATTTTCTGTTTATGAATATACATTTCCTTGTTTTTTTAAGAACCTCGGTGCTTAACAGAAACTTGTAGTTTCTTTCTTTCTCTTTATGCGAGATAAGTCTGCAGATAAGCTTCATTTTGATCCTGAAATCTCCAAAACCGAAAGGAAGAACAGAAAGAAAAAGAAACAAGAATCTGACAAGCACTTTGAGGGGACTTCGTCTATTTACCCTCCTTCACCAGAGATAAAAGACAACATGGCTGATTGTGGCGGAGAAGAAAATAGACCAGTAAGGAGGACTCTTGCTGACTATGCTTATCAACAAGGTCCAAAGCACTACAACAGCATAGTCATCCCTCCTTTCAACAACAAGGTTGTGGAGCTGAAGCCAACATTACTCAGTCTCATTGGCTCACATCGATTTGCTGGGCTAGACCATGAAGATCCTTACACGCATTTATCTACATTCATGGAGCTATGCAGTACAATGGGAGCATCGGATGAAGACGCTGAAGCTGTTTACCTTAGAGCTTTTCCTTTTTCTTTGACAGGTAAGGCGAAAACATGGCTTCAATCACAACCGAACAAAAGTATAAGCACATGGGATGATTTGGAGGAGAAATTCATCGCAAGATTCTTCCCTCCTTCAAGATTCATCAGTGCAAAGTCTGCTATTACCACTTTCTCTCAAGGTGTGGATGAACCATTATGTGAGACATGGGAAAGATTCAAGTCACTTCTAAGGAGATGCCCGAACCACAATTTTGATGATTTCGCGCAGTTACATATCTTCTACAGTGGTCTGAGGCCTCAAACCAAGATGATCTTAGATGCTTCAGCTGGGGGAACTATGATGTCAAAGACCGAAGAAGTAATAGTAATCATCGACTCAATAGCTGCAAGTGACTATCAGTCTCACCATGATAGGTCACCCATTCAGAGGAAAGGCGTACTAGAGCTTGACACTCAAAGTGCTATCTTAGCTCAAAACAAGCTCTTGACCCAGCAATTAGAGGCCTTAACAAAGCAAATTGGCCAAATTCCTCAACTTCAGCAAGGAAGTTCACAAAAATCTCATTCAGCCCATCAAGTTCAAAATCTGAGATGTGATTTTTGTGGAGGAGACCATCAGAATGGCCATTGCACCGTACCCGGTGATTTTCCACAAGAAGAAGAAGCCCACTACATGCAAAATCAGTCAAGACCTCAAAACTATCAAGAAAATTACCAAGGATATCGCAGTGGTCCAGGTTCTAATCAACCTTATAATTGGAGGCAAAATAATAATGCTTATGTTCCCGCTAACCCTCCTTTTGCAGGTCCTCCTAACAATTCCTTTGCTAGTTCTTCCAATTCTTTTTCAGGTCCTTCAAATAGAAATCCACCACAGCAAGCTCAGTTCGATAGATTGACAAAGAAGGAAGACACCCTTACACAATTTATGCAAATGTCCATCACCAATCAAAAGAACACCGAAGCTTCTATCAAGAATTTAGAATTACGAGTGAGGCAGCTTGCCAAGCAGTTAGTTGTCAATGGAGATGGATCTTGTAACGACTTCCTTTTATTTACATATTTAACCTATTACTTATTTAGCTTACAAATGAAGTTTTTATTTTTATTTTTTTTCTTGTTTTTACCCAATTAATTTTCGAAAATCAATTACCATAACCTTAAATTAACTCGTTTAAAATTTTTCAAAAAAATAGTGACTAAGATGAACGAGTTAATAACTATCCAACATATTTAAGTTCCCATATAATACAGTCCATATTACAGTCCATAATACATGCCCATTAGTATACAAGCAGTCCAAAATACATATTATCAGCCACAAAATAGTGATCATCACAACATCTTTATCACATCTTCAACTCAACATACATGCATATCTTCAATCTAAAATCCATGCTCAGCTACTACTGTTCATCTGCTCGTCCAAATAAATTGGGGTCATCACAAGTGTCAACCACAGACACAAAAATAGGGTAAGTTTATGATAAACATAATTTAAGTCACAAAATATATACAAGAAGTCATCACGATATATATATCTAGAAAGTTATCACAACATATACAGAAAGTCATCATAACACCATTAAAATAGGCTACATGCTTATCTGCTTATCTTAACACGGTCTTTAGCCCCCGTCAGGCAAAATATAAAATAACACGGACTTATGCCCCCGCCAGGCCAAATAGAAAATGCCAGGCGAAATATAAAATAACACGGACTTATGCCCCCGCCAGGAGAAATATAAAATAACACGGACTTATGCCCCTGCCAGGCTAAATATAAAATAACACAGACTTATGCCCCCGGCAGGCTAAATATAAATAACACAGACTTCTGTACACAAAATGCCAATTATACAGCCACAGTCCACTTTATAGATTTCTCAGAACAAGTCACAATTCATCACAACTCAAATAGTTCAACATAATAAACAGGATTCCATTATACTTTTTATATAACATTTAATAAGTAAACTCAAAAATTTATAGCACAATAAACAACACATAAACTTTAGTGAAAATATTCCTTTAATTATCATTCAAATCCATTACTTCCTTAGATATTCAAGTCAATTAAACAATTACCTATTAAGCTAAATTTTAATCATTCATACTGCCAATCTTTTATTAAACTAAATTCAAATTATTTCTTCAATTAATTAATTCATTAAACCAACCTTAGTTCTTTGAGGCAATTAATCATACACCTAATAAACAAAGCTTAATTCTAAAGCAATTTGAATAATCCTAGCATACTTAAACCATATTTATCATAAACTTTCCATACCTTGCTTTCCTTAAGCTTTTGGACAGCTTTCCTCCTTTGAAATTGAATGATTCTTGCTCCTAGGATTGCTAGTGCTTCACGTGAGGTTTCCAAGGATATAAGCCTTTGTTTTGGTTTAGGTACAAAGTAGAATTAGAAAGAAATGAAATGGAAAGGCTTTGGAGTGGATTTTGGCACGGTTGGCTTCCCTTTGGGCAGCCAAATTTCCGGTTCCTACTACCTTAATATAGGATGGAAAAGCTTGCTTTTACTACAAAAATCTAACCTTGCTTTCCATTAGGCTTCTCCTTATTGGCTACTTACTTTCCTTCCTACAAGTGTCTAGTTTCTACACCCTTCTCCCTTTCTCTTTTCTTTCACGTGGAATGCCAAGGCTTGGAGAGTAATCCACATTTGTTTCCTACGGTGAAATGCTAGTCTTGAATGTAAAAAAAATCTCTTCTAAAGTCATGATAGCTTGCTTTCTACTTGCTTTCTTCTTATTGGCTAGCCATTCCTCACCTTCCAAGTGGCCACATTCTTGATTTTCCTTCACCCTTCTCCACTCCTCTTCATTCTCACGTGGATTGCTAGGCTTCTAGGGAAAGTTTTACCAATTTTCCTTCCTTTTACGTTTTTGTGTTTTTCTTCATTCTTGAAAAATCCATTTCTGTAAAATAATTATTCTGGATTCGTTAACCGTTGGATTTTCTTAAAACTTTAAAGGTATACTCCTATCCCATATATCTAACTTTTGACTGTTGGGATTTTTGAAATAATGCTTGGAACTATCTACGTGTCCAAAGGAGTCAAAAGGAATTTTTCTTCAAAAAAAAAAAAATCTTAGCTCATTATTACCTTCCTTTACAATTGGACCAATGGCTATTCTCCAAGCTTCTTAATCATCCATGTGGCTATTCTTGAATTTTCTTAAAGCTTTTCTCCATTGATCTTGTATCATACGGTCAAGGCTTAATTTAGAAATCCAAATCAACCAATTTTTTCCTCCATTACATGTAATAGCTTAATTTAAATTCTTATTGGTCCCTTTTTGCCTTTAATTATTAAAATTACTAACCTAACTCATTAAAGCAATCTATTCCTCTTATAATTAAGATAAAATGCTATAGATTTTGTCTATCCTTTTCCTGTGGTAGTCTGTATCGAGCTCTTTTCAAAATATCTTCCAAAATTCTTAGAAATTCTAGTTTATGATTTCTTGTCACCAACTATGTTAATAATTAGTTATCTAAGAGTTTCTCATCCAATTTCTAGGTTCCCACAAGATTTCTAAAGTTATCTGGTCAGTTTTGACCTAAAGGGTATTTTGGTAATTTCACCACTCACACTACGGGTATAATCGTCATTTCCAAAAATATTCAGAGTATCTCTGTAATTGTCACCCTAAGGGTATTCTTGGTCATTTCCAAAACATCCAAAGGTATTTATAAAATTTCCTCCTTAAGATATCTTGCTAAAATACCTAGGGGCAATTTGGTCATTTTAGAAATGTCCAGGGGTATTTTCGTCATTTTCCCTTAATTCTTTTATACTGCCTCTAATTAACATTTTGCCCTAGTAATTTGAATACAGACCATCAATTGACTGTAGTTTTAGAATTTTGGGGTGTTACAGATCTTTCTCAGCAAATACCCAAGTTAATCCCAAGGAACAGTGTAAAGCAATTATCACTAGAAGGGGAACTGTAGTGGATAGAAATGATGAGGAAGAAAAGAAAAATGAAGGAAATGTAGAGAAAAATTATGAGTTAGAAAAAGAAAGTGAAAAAGAAAAAGAAGAGGATGAACCTAATGAGAAAATTGAGAAAAAAAAGTGATAAGTTGATAAAAAGAAAAAGAGTGATAAAGGCAAAGCAACCTTAACCCCACCACCAGTCCAACATATGCCATATCCACACGCTCCATCCAAGAAGTCAAAGGAAAGGGAATACAAACGTTTCCTTGACATCTTCAAGCAGTTACAAATAAACATTCCTTTTGCTGAGGCGTTGGAGCAGATGCCAACATACGCCAAGTTCATGAAGGATCTCCTAACTAAGAAGAGAAGATACACCGATGAGGAGACCATAGAGCTGGATGCAGGATGCAGTGCCATCATCCAAAAGACTCTCCCAGAAAAATCTCGAGATCTAGGTAGCTGATGTGTTGAAAACACATCTTGTTTTTAGTCTAGTTTTAGGTTAGAATTTGATTAAACATGTAGGAAAATAGAGTAGAATTAGTTAAATTTAGTATTTTAATTATTTTTAGCTTATTCAATACCATTTAAGCATTTGCAGGCCAAAAAGAGGAACTCAAGAACAAGAAAGAAAAAGCCAAGTTCTAAAGTGTCGCGCGGATAGCGCGGTAATCCCCGCCAGTAGCGCCAGTTGCAGGATTGAAGCTGTGCCCTCGAAGGTCTCACGCTATCAGCGTGGGAATCAACGAGATTAGCGTGGACAAGCCGCAAGCATGGCGCCATTAGCGCTAGAAGCCGCGCCATCAGCGCCATGAACACAAGCTAGACCAATTGATTCGACCAAGCCACGCGAGTCGCACCTATCTCGCGCCACTAGCGCGAGAAGCCCTGCACCAAGGTTGAAGACTCGAACATTTCGCGCTGTCTGCGTAGAATGTCACGCCACCAGCGCCAGCTTTCAAACAACCCACGCTGTTAGCGCGGGATCGCACGCTGATCGCGCCAAGGAGATTTGTTGCCTGATTTAAAAAGATTTGTTTCGAAATTATCATGGGCTGTGGGCTTTATTACTGTAATTAAAAGATTCTATATATATGAGGCCTCTGAGCATCCTGAGACATCCATAGATAGCCAGAATACATCTGATATACATTGAGAAACATAGTTTTAGCTTCCAAAAACACTAGAAATCAAGATTCAAAGCCAGAGTTCTGCACAACTATGAATTATTCATCTGCGTCGGTGTTCTTGAGGCCTATGGCAGGCTAATTCTTTTATTGTGGGAAGGCCATGAACTGATGAGTTATCCTCTGTAATTTGACTGGTATTGAATGCATATGTTTTGATTGTTTTAATTCTTTTTTGTTTTTGTATTTCATCTTATTTGGAATTGATCACTTCAATTAAGTATTGAGGGTTAGGATTCTCAATGGGAACGTTGGGATTCTAATTTCTAACCTGTTAAGAATAACATTCGTTCTTCACCTAGGAATAGGGATGCGTGAGTGCGGAGTTTATAATATGTTCTTTACATGCTTAGACTGATAGATCTCACTAAGGAATTAGGTTTTCAATTCAGTTTAAAGGGTTAATTCACTAAGGAATTAGGGATTAGCTAATATCGAAAAGACTTATTCTCCGAACAATCATAACATGAACCCATATGATTTATTCTCTTAATGCTTAGTTTGACAGAATCGCTAAAGGTTTAGGGTTCTTGATCGAATTAAAGGGTGTAATCACTAGTTAT
>PYAF01004676.1:6180-23773 GCA_007407185.1 Glycine tomentella
AAATATGATGTTAAAAACATCACTTCTAATAGAAATATTAGTTTATAGTAAATCACAAAGACTAGAAAGCAATATTATTATTACAACAATTTTCCCAGATGAACAGACAATTGAGTTAGAAATAGGAAAATACTTAACTACATGCATACATATAACAAAATTCTTCAGCAAAGCAAAAAAGAAATTGTGATAAAAAAAACTATAAGATAGTTACCTGTATCCCAAATAGTAAGCTTCAATGTTTTACCACCAACTGTAAAAAGCTTTATCTTGAAATCCACACCTTAAATGATTAAAGAATCAACAGCTCAGTATGTTACAAGGTGATGACACCAAAAACTACAGTGTAAAATTCCTTATGCTATGAACAACTAACAAGATTAAAGGAAGTATAAACTTCAAAGGCAAAAGCCTCAAAATTAATAAACCATAACCAACTTAATGTATCAGACAAATAAAAGACTATGAATAAAGAAGGTCTAAGGCCTAAACATTACCTCACTAGACAAACGCACACAACATTTCTTTCAAGCATTTCTTGTTGCACACAACATTTCTTTCAAGCATGCCGGCCATATGAGAGTTTTGTCTCCTTCTCACTCAATTCATTTGTGAAAAAAAACACACACACTCTTCCCCACTGGATTAACTTACCCAAGATAACCACACCCACACCATCATCATTATCACTACTTCCTTCTTCTTAACTACTCACTCCATTTTATATTCCTTTATGTCCATGTATAAGAATTAATAAAAATTAATTTTAAGTATATGTTTTAATAAAAAACAAATTTTAAATATTTTAATATTGATATCAACTCATTATAAAACACATACTATAAATAAACATTATACCTCCATTATTATAGGTTCTAACCTACCAACAGTCCAACACAAGACAAGCCTTCTATCAAAACAATTACTTCTAGGTTCTAACTAATAAAGACAAACGATAAAGGCTTTTACCAACATCATTCATGTATGGTCATGTAACCTTAGGGATATGTTTCGTATATAGGGAAGGTTATTATCCTACTTGTGTGGGGGGGTTTAAGTCCATCCTCGTTATGGCATTTTAATTCATGCCTTCTATGTATTAGGCTGCCATAGCTATGGTTTTGATAGCATGGACTAGTTCTTATCGTTGTACCTTTGGTTCTTATTAATACTATTATTTTTATCTTTGCCGATCAAAAAAAAACGAATAAAGACAAACCAAATGCCACCAAGAAATGATAGAGGGAATAAATAGAGGAATACAGGTCAGAAACAACAGTTGTAACAGGAAAACCAACACGCAGTTCAATTGAAGTCACACAAATCAGGAAACCTAGCAGAGAACATGTGAACAAACAAATACACAAACCAGAAACAGGGGAAGCAGAAACGCGAGAGCTACCAATAATTAGTAGAAACTAATTAAGCAGGAAATTGGTATCATTGAAGAACGAAACAGAATCAGAGAAATTAAATGAAAATCAGTTTTCCGTATGGTAGAGAGGGTTCAAGGGTGAGACACGATTCTTACCTTGACTGAGAGTGAGAGAGCTTCCACTAAAGACGCATTCTTCCGGCTGTGAGAGAGCGGTGGTGAGACACGGTGAGAGGAAGAGATGTAGAGAGGGAGTGACTGCCGGTGTGAAAGAGAAAGGGGCAAGGGCAAAAATGAAAAGGCGCGTTTTATTGCTGTTGAGTTAATTTTAATTTTTTAATTTGAAATTAGAAATAAAACAAAGACGGTTTTCGTAAAACCGTCTTTGTATGAGGAAGAAAATATGACGGTCAATGAATGACCGTCTTCTTTACTCCCATTCCATGACGGGTTTTTAAAAACCGTCGTTGTAAACTTCACTTTAATTGCAAAAATGCCACCGCCCCACATACAAAGATGGTTATGAAAGAACCGTCGTAGATTGCGTGTCGTTAAAAGGCCTATTTCTAGTAGTGTTTGGAAATGTAAAAGATAAGGAGTTAATTAAATTAGTATCAATACTATATAATTGACAAATTAACATTGGCTTTAACACACTTTATCTAGCTAGGGATGATGCAATTCCCAAAATAATGATAACCTTCACGTTGATTGGGAGTAATTTAAAACAAACTAATTCTTTGAATAAAATGGTGCAAATAAAGTTATTTTATTTTATCACTGGGACCACATCAAGGATCTTTGCCTTATATTTATTTCGACTTTTGTCCTTTGCTATCAATTATTCTAGTAAAATTGGCTTGAATACCGACACATCTAGAAAACAATCTATAGGCAACGTGTTATTATCTTAATAAACAATTACATATTCGTAAGCATGGTCTAATAAAAAGTTTCAAAAATAAATTATTAACATAAAATTATATTATATTTTATATTATTATATATACTAAGTTTATTATTATTTTTATAAAAATTATTTTAAAATTTTACTTGGAATCATTCTTTGTATTGATAATACATGAAAAACAAATTAATTCAAATATTATTACCGTTTAAATTGGAAGTAGTTAGGTTGCCCCAGTTTTTAATCACTAGAATACTCTAGGGAAAGAATGAGAATGTAAAACCCTGTTCTCTTTGTCTTCCAGGGGGAGGATGAAAACCTTCAGGTGCTGAACCAACAAACTTTGCAAGAGTTGTTGCTATAAAATCAAACAATGCCTATAATAACATAACAAACATATATCAAAGTGTAGGCAGGCTTAATACTTTGTCTGATATCATGACTCTTTTACCTCATAAATGTCATGAAATAAAGCTAAGTTTATTTTAGCTCATTTTAAAAGTAATAAGTAATAAATGTCATACCTTGGAAACTTGTTTGACAACGTCGGAGCCAACTTGGTTATTGCCAAGGCTATCCATCAGTTCCCCAAACAGTAATGTCATGAGAGGCATCCCAAGACCATTTCCAATGGCCCCAGTGGTGCCAACAATCAACATCATTTTCACAATAACTGACATGAGACAGTTCAAGAGAAAGAATTAGTAACATAATAAAAATTATATATATATATATATATAGAATCTTAAAGCTCTTTTTTAAAAAATTACCATTCGCACAAGGTTTCAGTGATTGTTTCTAGTATCCTTCCTGAATTTATCATATTCGAACGGTTATATCCAGATGTCATGGAATTTTGCTCTATTGCTCCTTGGCTTAACATATACTTAACTTATATGTAAATATGAGATGCAATTAGATATAAGCAATAAAAGGAGGCAAGGAGATGTGATCTCAATCATCACTTGTTTCATATGATTTGCCAGTAATATGAGTGTTAACTTAGTTTCGAGAAACATACAAATTATATTCAAGTAAATAGGTTTGTTATTACCTGAAATACCAACTAAAAAATATGATCCCATTCAATTAATCAGTGCAGTAAGTCGTAGCAAGGAAGTAAATATACCCATTCCAAATGCCACAGTAGCACAAATTATATTGATCTCATCTTTGCTCCACGAATTTTGAACAGAGGCATGTTGAGTAGGGTCCATGCTACCATGATAAAATGCACATTTATGCCCATATTCCTGAACAATGAATATAACTACATAATGTATTCACAAGCCAAAAAATAGATGTCAATTTCCACAGTTTTTTCATTAAAAAAATAAATCAAGCTGCTTGTTAAAATCGGGCTCTATGTGCAGCAAGGTCACCAGAGTGCACTTATGGTTTTATCAGATACCCATATCATCATGCAAAAACAGAAAAACATAACACAAACAGGAACCATAATGAAAAAAGAAAGAAAAGCAAGAGCAAGCTGCAAAACCATAGCCAATTCATTATATCATACATTCTTGTCAAATATACAAAATATAAAGTAATGACTAATGAGAAGAACTAATCTGTCAATTACTTAAAAAAGAATGAGTGTGAATTTATTGATATATAGATACCTCCAACATCTACTGCGGGAATGTTTGTTGTCATGGCACTAGCAAACCTTTCAATTGTCGATCCAAGGTTGCAATCCAACGTTTGGCACCAAATGCATGCCTCGAGCTACTAAGTTGCTTGTATAGATTATGGACACCTCTGTCATCGACTTCTAATAAGAATTGCATCTTAACCCAGCACAAAAGTCCACATTCAATTATATGCATGAATTTACCAAAACAAAAGAAAATAAAACATATTGGGCTTTATATATGACAAATCCAACTACTCATCTTAATCATATACAAACCCAAGTTTTCATTGTACGCCTCAAGGCATTCTATTCAATGATACTAGAACCTGAAATGGAAAACTAACAAGCTAACCCAAAAATGAAAATGAAAAATAAAAACTAAATAAAAAAGTTAACATCAAAATTAAAATACAAACACTTAAAATCAATCTAAAACCAAAAATTTCAAACTTCCTTACCAGTACAGAAATCACAAACCAAAAATTAGAAATCATTGAGCAAAAATAAATATAGATTTGGAATTCAACAACTTCTCCAAATCGTCCTACCAATCTGCACAAAACCCCTTTAAGCTTTGAGAGCTTCGCTTCAAACTTCAAACGCCCTTCAAGTTGTGAACCTCGTATACACTTTGAAACCACCTCAGGCTTCGAACTCATTTCGCACCTCCAACTCTATGACCTTCAGCATTGCCATTGTTTTGATATTCAGAGCCGCATCACCGCACTCTTCTCCTTCGCATCCGTCTCCAACGATCCCGTCCGAGGTGGCGTGCTAGCAACAGCAGCTCCTCCACGTCATACTTCAGCAAGGGATCCTAATTTGGGAGTAGTCACTGTTGATGCCTCCCTTCATGGAGAGCAGCCTCTCCTTCCTCTCTACGAAGCTGTGACAGAGGAACCCAGCTTGGTCTTGGAGGCGTTGACGAGAAGTGGCCTTGGTCCTTCTAGCAACTTCTTGGGAACCCTAGAGGTTGTTTCAGAGGGTAAGAGGGTGAGTGAGAATACAAAGAGGTGAAAGAGTCGAAGGAGACTTCAAATATTTAAAAAATAAAAAAACCTTCTAATACAAAACCGTCTTAAAATGACATCCTTCAAAGACGATTTTTGCAAAACCATCGTCAAATATTTGTATTTATTTACAAAAATGTCACCGTATGTCTTTCTAAGATGATTTCTTATCAACCGACGTAGCACCACCATCGTAAAAATGCCTTTTGTAGTAGTGTTCTTATGACTTATTTCATAATCTGGAATTGAAATTCACTTTTATTCCCTAGTGTTTTGCATTTTATTGCTTAAGTGTGATAATATTTTAAAGCATCATACGAGTTTTGGACCTTCTCTTATTTTTTTTCTTTTATTCTTACAAACTGGAAACTTTATTATGAGCGAAAGGAATAGGTTGGACTGGTAGATATATAACTAAACGGGAATTCGATGTTGAGCATGCTTATTTTCTTTTACTCTTATTTCATTGCTTAAGTATGGTCCTATTGTGTTGTCCATATTCTGTAACGCCCGACCACTTGCAGGATCAACGACTGTCCCTACATACCAACACAAGACTTTTCAGTGTGCTTTGTCCTCACTCACACACTTCCTGAGAAACTTCCCAGGAGGTCACCCATCCCAAGATTACTCCAAGTTAAGCACGCTTAACTGTGGAGTTCTTATGTTATGGGCTACCGAAAAGTAGATGAACCTTGTTGGTATAGTAGTACCTATTAAATCCTTTAAGTTATCCTCAACTGTACAGTCCCATACCTGCACAGCCTCTGGATCCCTCTCGTTCGGGTGTGTATTCGATTCATTCATGTACCCCTCCCGCTGGAAGCCTGCCAGGAGCCGCTCCTTGTCTGTGCCTCACTGCACCGGCGATCACTCCCCGCCCTCGTCAGTGCCCGGGATGTTACATATTCTAAGTGACTTCAACAGTACTCAAACATTGTCATTTGAGACTCTGAATGTAAGACTTAGCCAAAAGAGTAACACTACTATAAATCAACACAAAAACCCAAATCTTAAAATTTTGTCATCTTTTTTATTTACACGGTTTGGCATACCTTTATAATACAAATCTTAGGCTATGATGCATTTATTGTGATTACTTTAATGCATTGAAATGATGGATTTTGTTTATAGCTTAGTTAAGTTTGAGGTATGATAATTTGTACAACATAACCCTCCATATTCCACTAAAGTGCCTTTTAATTAATCAATATCTTTCACATATATCGTTCACTGTAGACAATTGTATTTGAGCTAGATAAGATCATTATGAATGATAAACTTTTCTTCTAATTATTTAACATATATAGCACACTGGTGACTTCATAGCCAAAGAAGATGAAATAAATTGGTTCATTTATGTGACTTTAGACAATTGTTTAGCTTTTACATTCCTTCTCTGCTACTTAATAAGTTATCATGCTACATTATCTGATTTTCATAACAAATTAATTGATACTATCTGTGACAATTATTGATGGTGTAGAGTTCTTTGGAATATGTGTAACGGATGGGCAAACACCTAAACAAAGTTTGGAAAAGAAAAGAGTATTATTATTTTTTAATTAAGCTTTTGCTTGGCTACAACAAAACTATCTATATTGTAAACTTTGTTTTTTTCTTTTCTTTTTTTTTCATGAATGCAGAACATGGTAAAATAGCTTGAATATGTGGACCTGATTTTGTTTTAAGACATTCTTGGTTGAGAGAAGAGTGAAGAATGATATGCAAACAATGTAGCTTGTTATTGTTCTCAATGATGGGTTTTCATCACCACAAGGAAATAAATTATACATATGAAAGATCTAAGGAATTCAACTTAACATTTCATGTCGACTACTAAAATTAAAGTGCAATTAGTTGTGCTTATTGACTTGTACTGCTGAAAGTAAAATAAAAATATCATTCATCAAAAGCATTGTAAAGGAGACTTTACTTATTCCCCCAAAGAAATAGAAAGATTAAATCACCAATTTTGGCCCCGTAGTTTTAATCCAAAATCAAAACCTTATATAAAGGCCCTTGTAATTTTCAAGCAATGCAAAATTGTCTCTGTTGTAGTTCTACAATTTCAATATAAACAAGGAATAAGGCCAATTAACATGGTTGATTTAGATTGTTTGAAAACTATAGGGACTTTCTCAGTGGTTTTAAACCTTAAACTTTAGGGACTAAATTGAATTTTGAGTGGAACAATTAGGCACAAATCATTAATTTTTTAAAAAAATATATGCTTTAAAGAGCATATCATGACTTTCAATTTTGAGCAAACCGTTTTCCACATACGCCTCACAAGGCCACAAGGGACTTCTGCTTTGTTGTATTTCATATGCTAGGATATTTTAGGAGGAAATCCATAGATTTAGCTAAGATTGGATGAAACTTGAAACAAGCTAGCAATTGATAGCCTTTGGAAGGGGGACAATCAATAGGATATATTCACTAAGACTTTCACACACGCAGTAGCAGAAACATACAAAAAAAATGAACTTGTGTTTCTGCTACTTATTTCATTGTTGAGGTTTTGCACAGTGAATCATATCTACTTAACAAAGAGTGAGGGTTGAATTGGCTTTTTCAAGTTGTTTCATTGATGTTGTATTATTTTTTCCTATTGTAGCTTGCTGCTCACGGAAACCTTTGTTGTGAGGCTATTGAAGAAGTCGTGACTAGTGTGAAGAACTCTTTAAGGTTGTTCCCTGTGACTTCTTCCTTATATTCTAATGTAATGCTTACTTGAGGCTAAAGACACTTATCCTAAATTTTTGATAAATAGTCAAACTTATTTATTGGCTTCATGTTGACTTTCCTGGCAAGTGCACTTTCTCAAAACCTAACAAGTGTTTGAGAAGCATTATGCACATCAAGAGGAGTAAGGAATAGTAACACCACATGGCTAGTGGTCATTTAATGGAATGATTGAATGAAGTGACCATACATCCACCTTCATATAACCACATGTGCACCTTAACATCCTCATTTCTGCTACCCTTATTTTGTGTTCATGTTGTCTATGTGCTGGCCAGCATCCGCTCCATATAACATTGACGGTCTTACAACTGTTCTATAGAATTTTTCTCTTAGCTTAAGGGGAATTTTGCGGTCACATAATAACCCAAATGCACTCTGTCATTTCATCCACCGTGCTCTGATTCTATGATTTTACATCCTCATCAATCTCACCACCTTTTTGCAAAATTGATCCTAAGTATCTAAAAACATCTTTCTTGGGTACCTCTTGACAAAATTTAACTTTTAATTAAAACTTTATAAATTTGATTATGAAAATGATGGTAAATTTTTTGCGATAATAAAATTATCATACACGTATAACCATTACATAATTAAACACATATGTAAATATATATTAAATCAGTACATGTCATCCACATGGTAGAACTTCCTTTAGTTTTACATGTATATACACCTAAAATTACATATCTAACCAAAAGCCAAAGAACTAACTAAGTAAGAGTTGATTAACAAAACACAACTCTTTCTCCAAAAAGAAATCCAACGTCATCACATCGGCTTGGCGGCTCCAACCAAAAAGAATCATCCTCCAGAGTCACCTATTGTTGCTCATCTACTCACACGAACAAAGGTTCGTGATCATCATAGGTACCAACCACACGGTACAACAAAAACAAGGGTGAGTTTATTATATAAAACCAACAAGCATCAGATAACAGCAGTTGAGAAAAAGACAACATAAATCACCACAATTATTACCACAAACCCATCATTCCATTACACATTCAACAAAAACAATCATCCAATGCATTCCATAACTCAAACAATCATATTCAGAATTATGTATGCATATGACTCATCACTCAGCATGCAATATGGTACCATCCTCATGGAAATAGCCTTTCTCAGGAAAATGATGCAGTAGCTCGTCGAGGTCACCCTGTTGTGCACTAGTCGCTCCCCCCATGGTGATCAGCCCTGAGTCACAAGGGAGTTCTAAACAGAGTGATGCCCCCTAGTACCCCCGTACTTACTGCCACCATTCTATTTCCATCCATGAAATATGAAGTATGAACATGGGCACCATCAATGCAATGACCATGGATAGATAGGGACCGGAATTTTAACAATCCCTTTCTTGGGATGCTTAAAATTGGTAAACCCACCCTCACAAGGTTATCCAGTCATGCACCTTCCATGTACATACACAATATCACTGATACACTGACCATGGATAGATAGGGACCGGAATTTTAAACAATCTCATTCTCTCTTAGGATTCTTAAAATTCGTAAACCCACCCTCGCAAGGTTATCCAACCGGTTAATGTGCCCAATGTGGACATACACAATATACAACCATAGACACCATCAATGCACTGACTATGGATAGCTAGGGACCAAAATTTTAAACAATCTCATTCTCTCTTAGGATGCTTAAAATTCATAAACTCACTCTCGCAAGGTTATCCAATCAGGCACCCCCATGGTATTCATGTGTGTCCACATCACACATTTTAATATCATCATCATACATATTAAACTCATCTCATTGCAACATCAACAACCGATTTATCATCATCTCATTTAAGCATCACAAATCACATAAACATCATCTCATTTCATTCACAATCCATATTACCACGAGACTGGTATTTTAGAAAAATGCTAAATTAAAAAGGGGGATTATAGTATAGAAAACAAACTTTCGTGCCCATTTAAAAATTTAGTAAAGAATTAAATAGAGAACGAATTCTAAAATTTTGGGCAAAGTCTCCTCTATAATTAAGACTTTTCCCAAAAATTCAATCATCACAACAACAACATCATTCACAGTTTTATCCATCAACAAGAAAATCCATCGCATCCCATTAGTTAAAAACATCATTTGCCTTGAAAACGAGCACACACAGGAACAAACACACATCACTCATAAATACATTGCATCCCATTAGTTAAAAATTTAGTTTTTCTTGTAAAACCAACACACAATAGGGACAGGTAGTTATCTTCATAGTTGGACTCCTTGGCCCCAACTATGGTATCTAAACTATCGCCAAAATAATAAACTCTCCTTACCTAACCAGGAGTTCTTCCTATTACAGCCTAGCGGTGTGGTTTCACGATCCTTCAACTACGCGTACTTGTCTGAACACAAAGTTCTACATACCAAATTGAAGACAATTTAGTATAGATTTCAAAGACAAGGTCAAAATTAACATTTAGGGTCAAATACCCACTCAAATCAAAAAGGGGCTAAATGGTGTTTTTGGGAGTTCACATCATCATTTTGAAATTCCAATCACACCAATGTGACCAGGACTCAACAAGGATCACATAAATGACATCAATTTCATAAAAAGGAGACTTTTACAACATCTCATTTTTAAAGGGTTTTCAAAGGAAGTGTAAAACTTCCACCAACGGTATCCAAAACACAAGAGACACTAAGAGAATCTTAAACTAGCTAGAAGAAGACAAAGGAAACGAAGGTTACCTCAAAGAAACTAAGAAAGGAGGATTTGAGGATCTGTTTTCTACCAAATCTTCGAGTTGAGTTTCGAAGATTTTGCTCTCATTAAAGGGTTCCTCTCCGTGCAGTGGTCTCGTGGCAAGCAACCGGTGGTATTGGGTGGTGGAGGATGATGGTGGGAGATGGGTTAGCTGCTGGGAGGAAGAAGGAGGCCAATTTTCTGATTTTTCACGCTACTCACTATTTAACTTTGACTTGACTCGCCCAGACGAGCCAAAAAGCCTTCCAAAATTTTCCTGGGCGAGTAATGTATGTCTAAACCCATTAGACATGAATTTTCCAAATCTATCTTGCAATGAAACTCAATCTTCAAGCAACTTTCAAGAACACACAAGTTGTCCAAGCTTTCATGAAAATGTATGGCTGGAAGCTTTCTTTAATGGTAGCAATGGAAGATGGAAGAGAGGTTAGGGATGAATATGGAAGACACCATGGAGAAGCTCTCCAATAAGTCTAGGAAGAATCACCACAATAGCTTGAAGCCATTGATAAGAAACAAGAGGTTCTTGCACAAGAACTTGAGAAAACTCTCACAACAATTTTCAGAATTGTATCAATGAACCAAAGTTACTTTACATTCAGTTTTGGGCACCTTATAAAGGCCACAAAATTACAAGCTAATGCACATGAAATGACAATTCAAATGAAGCTTGTAGTGCACACTAAAATAGCCTAATGCAAGCTTAATGAAGCTTGTGGTGCAAGCTTCTCCTAAGTGACCCTTGGTTGTCCCAAACTCCCTTGGCTGTCCCATTTTAGAGAAAGGTGCAGCATTTTTAGCTTCTAAGTGCAGCCAACTAATTTACTAAGTTGCTACACAAATTACACACAAGTGTACCTACACCTCTTTACACAATTTCACTAAAAGGCCTTTTTATTTGTACTACTTTTGCTTCTAACAAGTGCTGGAATTTATTGAATTAAATTGAACTTGAGACATCAAAATCCAGCCATTGTTATCCTTAAGTTGGTGTGCTTCCTCTTGCTTGTCCAAGTTGGTCTTGATGTGGGCTTGAAGGGCTTGAGTTCTAGCTCTTGCCATGGGTCCTTTAAAGCTCACCAAAGGAAGTGCTTCAAGCTCTCCTTTTAGACCTTTGGGTTGGAATGGACCTCCATCATCCCCTCCTTCTTGAGAGAAACTTGTCCTCAAATTTGCTCCCTCACTTATGCTTGGCAATTCAACATTCTCTTGAGGAAATTTATCCTTCTACTTGTGCTTATAGGCTGGATTAGCATATTGTTCCATTTTCCTCTCCACATGGCCTTTTACTTGTTCTTGCAATTTCCTAACATAAGAAGCTTTAGACAAAGCATCATGATTAATCATAGAAGAAGTGTTAGGTAATGGCAATAAATCAAAAGGAGTTAAAGGATTAAAGCCATAGACAATTTGAAAAGGATATAAGGAAGTAGTTTTGTGAACCACTTTATTGTAAGCAAACTCAATCTGAGGAAGACACTCCTCCCAAGTCCTCAAAATGCCCTTGATGTAACACTTAGCATGATCTTGTTGAGTTTACCTTGTCTTTTAAAATATTTAAGAGACTCATGATCACCATGGATCACAAATTCCTTATGTAAAAGATAATGTTGCCAAGTTTGTAATACTCTAACTAGTGCATACAACTCTTTATCATAAGTGGAATAATTCAAACATGCACCTTTCAATTTCTCACTAAAATAAGCAATAGGATGCTTATCTTGAATCAAACCCCCCAATGCCCACATCAGAAGCATCACATTCCAATTCAAAGGAAGCATTAAAATTAGGCAATGCAAGAATAGGTGCATGAGACAACTTATCCTTCAATGTTTGGAAAGCAATTTCATGTTCTTGCTTCCAAGAAAAGCTCATGGATTTCTTCATCAATTCATTCAAAGGAGAAGCAATGGTACTAAAATCCTTCACAAATCTCCTATAAAAGCTAGCTAAACCATGGAAGCTTTTCACATCCTTCACACCTTTTGGAGTTGGCCACTCCATTATGGCTTTCACTTTCTCTTGATCCACTTGGACTCCTTGAGCACCTACTACAAAACCTAAAAACACAACTTGTGAAGTGCGAAGAATATTTATCAATTGCTCCATACAAATTTTCCTTCCTTAGCACCTCCAAGACACTTTTAACATGCATCAATGATCATTTAAATTGGCACTATAAACAAGAATGTCATCAAAGTACATTACCACAAACTTGCCTATAAAGTGTCTAAGAACATGATTCATAAGTCTCATAAAGGTAATTGGTGCATTAGTCAAACCAAAAGGCATAACTAACCATTTATAAAGCCCAAATTTTTTTTTGAAAGCTGTTTTCCATTCATCCGCTTCCCTCATCCTTATTTGATGGTAACCACTCTTTAGATCAATTTTAGAGAAAATGGTAGCACCATGCAATTCATCCAAAAGATCATTAAGCCTAGGGATAGGATGCCTATACCTTATGGTGTGTGGTTTATTGCCCTACAATCTGTGCATATTCTCCAAGTTTCCTCCTTTTTAGGCACAAGAATAATAGGCATGGCACAAGGGCTCATGCTCTCACGGATCCACCCTTTGTCAAGTAGCTTTTTCACTTGTGTTTGGATCTCCTTTGCTTCCATGGGGGAAGTCTTATATGCTGGCGTATTTTGAAGTGAACAACCTAGAATCAAGTCAATTTGATGCTCTATTCCTCTCAAAGGAGGCAAGCCATTAGGCACTTCTTTTGGAAAAACATCATGATATTCCTCCAAAAGAGATTGCATAACTTTTGGCAATTTTTCACCTTCTTTTTCAACATGTAAATAAAGAGATATAGGAAGCATAAAATAAAGAGGTTGTTGTGCCATTAACACTCTCTTAATTTGCTTTTCACTCAAGAACAAGCTCTCTTTAATCTCATGAATTTTTTTACTCTCATTTTCTTTCTCTTTTCTTTGCTTTCCACTAGTTTTTCTCTTTGGAAGCTCACTTTCTTTGCCTTTTTTTGTGCAGAATTTTTGGTCAAGTGTAGTATTTTTTTTCAACTCCTCAATTCTTTTCTCTTTCATCCTCACTTGATCCTCACACACTTGTCTAGGAGTCAAAGGCATCAAAATAATTTTCTTGCCTAAGTGCTCAAACTCAAAAGTGTTTTCCATGCCATTGTGTATGACTTTTCTATCATATTGCCATGGCCTACCAAGAAGGATATGACCAGCCTCCATAGGTACAATATCACAAAGTATCATTATAAGCATTAATATAAAAAGTAATGAGCACTTGAGAATTTACCACCACTTCTCCACTTTCACTAAGCCATTGTAGCTTGTATGGCCTTGGATGCTTTGTGGTTGGCAAGTGTAATTTCTCCACAAGTCTTGTGCTAGCCACATTGGTGCATCTGCCCCCATCAATGATAAGTGAGTAAACTTTCTTTTCAACTAAGCATCTTGTGTGAAAAATATTTTCTCTTTGACTTTCCTCTTTTTCTAGGCAAACATTGCTCAACATTCAACTTACCATCAAGAGATCACCCTCCTCGGCCTCCACTAGTGTGAGTTCTTCTTCTTCTTCACTTGAAGAACTATTTAAGTCACTTGAAGACTCACTCCTTATGCCTCCATCCTCAAGCAAAATTATAGTTCTCTTGTTAGGACCTTGGGAAGCAATGTGACCCTCACCAAGACACTTAAAACACTTGATATTGCTTGATCTTTTAGGAGTTGGATCCACAATTTTTTTGCTTGAGCATTCCACCTTTTCTTCTTTATTTTTTTCATGAGAAACCTCCCTTTTAGGCTTGCCTTCCAATTAGAAGTTGCAACCCCATTGGTCTTGGAAAATGAAGTTTTTCTCCTGTTTAGTTGTTGATCCACCCTTTGAGCTTTATGGACTAGCTCCTCAATTGTAGCATAAGAATGTAGCTCCATCACATCTTGAATTTCTCTATTCAAGCCATGAAGGAACCTAGCCATTGTTGCTTCTTGGACCTCTACAATTTCAGCCCTTATCATCATCAATTCCATTTCCTTATAGTAGTCATCAACACTTTTGTAGCCTTGGAAATGTCTTTGAAGCTTGTTGTGGACTTCTCTTGCATAATAAGTGGGAACAAATCTTCTTCTCAAGCATGCCTTCAAGTTATTCCAACAATTTACTCTTTCTCTCCTCATCCTCCCTATGTCCATTTGAATTTGGTTCCACCACACCAAAGCATAGCCACCAAATTCTAAAGTTGCTAGAGTCACTTTCTTTTCTTCCTCAATTTGTTGGCATGAGAAAATTTGTTCTACATTCATCTCCCACTCAAAGTAGTCTTCAGGATCATTATTGCCAAGGAACTTTGGAATTTTTATTTTCATTCCTTCAATCCTCCATTCCTCCCTTCTCTTTCTGAAAATATAATGAACAGTTGTACAAATAACCAAGAGGGGGGTGAATTGGTTTTACCTCAGAGTTTCTAAAGTTTTCTTTCAGAATTGCTACAGTGGAAGACTTTCAAGAAGGATAGTATCTTTTAAAACCAATTAAGAAAACAATATCTTCACCTTAACCAATCAAACCACTTTAGTGCTGTGACCAATCTTGTAATATGAACAAAACTTAAAACTTCAAGAACAATATGAAGATAAATAGAATTATTCAAACACACAAGATTTATACTGGTTCACCTCTCAACCCTAGAGGCTACATCTAGTTTTCTTCTAACCAACACTTGGTCAGAGTTCCAATATAACAAATATAATATCTTTACAAGCTTACAAAGATCTCTCTTACCTTCCCAAGGTAAAATTCAAAATCTAAACCTATAGATTTCTCAAAAGATCTAGAACCAGAGATCCCCTCTCTGTTCTTCCTTCTAGAAACCTTTCCAGACAAAGCTTTAAAGATCACAATTTGCTATAAGAACATTCAACAACAAATACAAGACAAATATCAACAATAACCAAGCTTATAGTTCAAGAAAGATATCACCTCTCATTCCTCAGTGAATTCAATAAAATGAATGATCTAACCAGACTGAGAATGTATGCAAATGATCTTTCTTGATGACTTCTTTAATCAGAAAGCTTGAACAAAACTTTGCATCATGTAGACAATGACTTCATAATATGACAAACCCCATGAATCCTAGAATCCTTTTGATTTTCTAATCTCCCTCTTTCTTTTTGTATTATGAACTCTTGAAGGTGATTTTCTAAGTGCTTGTTCGAAAACTTCACAATGTATCTCTTTTTTTAAACCAGTGCAAGCTATTCTATTTATAAAAAAAATAGACTTAACTAATCATAATCGATTATTTCGTCAATGTAATCGATTATTTTAACTCATGTAATCGATTATTTTAACCAGATAATCGATTAAAGTGTTCATCAGGATTCTGGAAAAATGCCAAGAATAAAATAATTGATTAAGTTATCTTGTAATCGATTATTCCAGATGACCTGTGTTTCCTGATACACATAGATAATCGATTAATTTCTCAAATAATCGATTATCACAGATAATGTGAAAAACTCATTAATGTATATTTAATCGATTACAATAATCTGGTAATCGATTAAACCATATAAAAATGCATTTGACAATTATGCAGTGACTCAGATAATCAATTATTCCATGATGTAATCGATTATCACAGAACACGTCTGATTCTGTGTTAGACTTATTTAATTGATTACGAATCAATGGTAATCAATTAAAATGTTCATAAGTCAATATGCAGACCTATTCACATGCATTTAATCTATTATATCATATAGGTAATCGATTAAAATAGTGAAAAACTATTTTTTCTAAGAATCTAATTGCCTTTATGACTTAACATCTCAATGTTTATTACCATATGATTAGAAATGATTTAATGTATGTATGAATGCATGAATCACTTAAGATAGTGAGGATTATGAGGCTTTAACCACTTGAACCAAGCTTGAGCAAGAAATTACAAATGTCATCAATTGAGTGGGCATGTAAAACATCAAAACTTGCATTCATCTTCTTCTTGATTCCATGACTTCATTTTCATCATAGCTAACAATCTCCACCTTTTTGATTTGAGCATGCTAAATACTTGATTGATGGGACATGCCTTTCTAGGAAGAGATGTTTATCCTGAAAATTTCTCAGCTCTTGCAAAGATAAAGTATTATGTCCAAAGCTTGATTTTTGCTAAAACACATTCATCATTCATAGCATTTAGACAATTATAACTAGTTTAATCATGCTTAGCTCATATATATCTCCCCCTGAATTAAACATTCATACTTATTCCCTTTTAATCATTTATCTCTATCTAATAATCTACCCCCCTATTTGGCATACCAAATTAAAAATAATAGAAGTAGACAATCATATAAAAGGAAATAGGTGAAATTCAATAGTCATTTAAGGGAAATACAGAGCATATGAAAAAGAAACGAATAACAGAATTAAAATCAACCATAACAAAATAATACAAATTAAGATAAGAACTAATCCATATCTTTAGATTCATCCCTAAAGATCCTAGATTCTATGTTCTTCATTCTAGACTTTAATTCTTCCAAGGATGAATTTACTTCATCCCTTTGGTCATGATGGAGTGAGAACAATGCATCCATCTTTTGAATCATCAAATATTCAAATTGAGAATAGTGTGGTTCAGATGGTGCAGGCTCATCTTGAGCTTCCTCAGCAGCTCCTAGTTGATGTTCTTCTTCATCACCTCCTTCTCCTTCTTCCTCAGCCAATGGCACAGGTTGGCCTGCCATTTGCCATCCATAAGGAGTCTTCACTATTTCAAGCTTTGTAAGGTGCTTCTCCTTGATTTGACTGTTGCTAGAGTTGGTGTGATCCATGAACTCATTTGACACATCCACTTGAAAGTAGTCAATGAATCTAGAAACCAAAACAGCATAGGGAAAAGAATAGTTTACCAATCTCTTTGATTTCTGCATTATTTCTTGAAGGATTAAAATCCAGTTCAGCTTAATTCCCTTCTTCAAGCCATAGATATAACGCCTCTCTTTACTTACTCGTGCTTGATTGATTTTATATGGAAATTTGTGTTCTTTTTGTATTATAACGTTTTTAGTTATAATTTTTTTTTTCATGAAAATTCTTTTGGCTTTGCTTGCTAAATCATAAACGATCTTCCTCACTTCGATACATGCAATATTAAACAGTCCAAATACAGTCCAATAGTTTGTTA
>PYAF01004677.1:27119-37669 GCA_007407185.1 Glycine tomentella
TTCATCAATAATGATTTCTGAAGGCTCTAACATCATCACAACAACCCCCTGAACATAATCTTCTACAGAACCCAGAGCTAATTCTAGCCCCATCACAAAAGGGTTACTATTCATGCGAACCCCCAATTTCAAAATCAAGCTGAGAAACTTGAGTTTCTTACCTCAATAACAGCAAGGAAGACCCAAGGACCACCCTCTCAAACTCCGGTGTCCTTTCCACGCAATGGGTCTCAGCCGCTCCCAAGTTCTCTAAGCTTTCCTTTGGAGATTCCCAAATTCTCTCAAAAGGGGTTTTCTCAAGAAAAGGGGTGAATGATTCAAGCTTCCAAGGTGTTTCCCTCACAATCAAAGGCCATAAGGAAGTGTTTTGGTCAAGATATATGGCTCTAGGAAGCTTGAAGGGGTCAACAATGGAGGTCTAGGGCTCAAGGAAGAAGAAGAAGCATTTCCCTTTCAGTTTTTCGCGTTTTGGGCTTTAAATAGTGGCCCTGCCCGAGCTCCCACGCTCCAGGCGTGGATCCCACGCTCCAGGCGTGGCATTCCAGAGGAAATCAACTTTCTGGAGCACTTCCCACGCTCTAGGCGTGGCTCCCACGCCCCAGGCGTGGCACTCCAGTGGAAATCAACTTTCTAGAGCACTTCCCACGCTCCAGGCGTGGCTCCCACGCTCCAGGCGTGGCACTCCAGTCGTCGCTAAATCCGTCGCTAATTCTGTCGCTAATTCTGTCACTATATCTTTTTGCGACTGAAAATAGAAAATTTAAACTTCTTTTTCCTTTTTCTTTATGTATAATGCCAAGGTTATTATAATCACCTTTGGGAAAAATTCAATCTTATAAAAAAGGCCTCTAAACCGTTCAAAAGCCCAGACAAGATTATTTATACGTTCAACCTCTAAATAGGCAAATGCAACTAAAAATGTCGTGCCAGTTGGTGTTACACCAACAATGTCTAGCAAAGGAAGTCTATATCTGTTTGTTTTATAGGTACTGTCTATCAAAAACACCATATGATTTGCATTGCTCAGTTGCACTGCACCTGGATGTGCCCAAAACAAGCCACGTACAACACTTTCATCCTTCAATCGATGCCAATGAATATACATGTCGCGTTCAAGAAGTTTCATTAGCTGTTGCGTTTCAGTATTAGCGCCTCTTGTACGTGTCTGGTATGCATATCTTGCATTGTAAATTTGTTTCAAACTTGTTACATTATCTGCATTGTGCTCCTTCAATATTAGGAGGATATTTTTTGGTTTGACCATCGCCCTTGTCATATCAGCAACAATGATTTTCTCCTCCTCAGTTATTCGACCAGCATATGGGTGTCCACAAAATGACTTGGCCAATACATGATTATGATTACCACATATTAGCTTCACCATCCACCCTTCACCTCCTGTGATTGGTTTGGCCCGCAACTTAAAAGGACACTCGCATTTTCTACTGCTAGTGGTTGAAGGTGTGAAACCTTTTTTCCATGCTCTATATTTTCCACTTCTTTCATAACCAATTAATATAAATGACGTTCTTCCTATTTTTCCAGTTTTGGTGTCACTCCTCATTATAACCGCCACAAAACCATTCTCAAACTCAACGGTACGAGCCCACTTCAATACGACATCACGCGATTCAAACACCTACACAATAGGATAATTGATATTTAATGTTTCAAATATAATCATTTAACAACTTTAACTACATTCCTATTCTTTAACTACATTAAAATCCACATAATCACCTCATTTGTTTCGAATGCTGCAAAACAATCAATAAAACAATCATTGTCTTCAAAGTCATCAGCGTCTGGTCCAATGTCTTCATTCATATAAATATCTTTAGCCATTATATTCTCGTACATCCACTCGTCGTTCTCCATTCTAACAAAAGAAAAAACAATTTAACATACCATGTAAAAACACATACACGCAAAATAATAATAACATTTACTAACGTTCAAATTAACACAAAAATCATATTCATTAAACAGTTAACACATACATGTTTTTAAATACTGCTTATAATTAATATGTCCTTATTTATATTTAATGTCATTATTTTCAAATTAAATTTCACTTTTTTGTTTTTTTAAATTTTTTTTGTTTTCACGGATTGGCTAATCCGTATGCACCATACGGATTAGCCAATCCGTATGCACCATACGGATTATGTAATGCTTATGGTGCATACGGATTGGCTAATCCGTATGGTTCATATGGATTGTGTAATCCGTATGAGTCATACGGATTACCCAATCCGTATGCACCATACGGATTAGCCAATCCGTATGGTCATGCACCATTGCACCCCTCCCTTACGGATTACTCAATCTGTTAAATACTTACGGATTACCGAATCCGTACGGCAAAAAAAAAACCCACCTGCAACGGCAACCTCCGTGCTTTCTCTCCGGTGACAACAAACCAAAATAACCTCCAACTGTAGCTCGCACACCTCCAAAATATCTCCAAATGCACAACAAAAAGCTCACTAATGGCGATTCCAAGCAATGCCCACCTCAAACATGGTGAAAACAAAACAAGCACACTCTGCGTTCCCACAACCACAGCTCGTTTATTTTTCCTTAACAGTTATATATTTTTTTCATTCATTAAGGGCATTTTGGGTATTAAAAAAATTTTAAATGGTGTAGGAGAAAATATGATGGTGTATGAAGCACAACACTAAAGGTAACTTTGAAATATTTGATAAAAATATGGTTTAGAGTTAAATCAGTAATTGAGTGAGAAACCTATTGGAGGAACAAGATTTGGGAAAAAGTCATTTATAAATCTAGAGATAGGTTTGGGAAAAGTCTGATTTAGAGTTATATCAACAATTGAGTGAGAAACTTTGTGGAGGAACAAGGTTTGGGAAAAGTCTGGTTTAGAGTTAATTCAACAATTGAGTTAGAAACTTTGTGGAGGAACAAGGTTTGGGAAAAAGTCATACAAATCTAGAGTTAGTTTTGCTTGTATAAGGGTAGAATAGGTTCTGCAATTGTACTGGATATTGACTCTTTAAATAATGAAGTGTTCTTTATTCAATTGGATTAAGTGATCCAGTTGGAGTCGTGGTTGTTTTCTCCTATTGAGCCTAAGAGTTTTTATTCCATTAAAATTCTCTATGTTTTGTCTTTTTTACAACCCGATTATTTCTTTCATGTTTTTGGGATTTTTATCAAAATTATATTGTTAAATTTTATAAACTCAATTCAACCCCCTCTTCTTGAGTTCATCTGGGACCAACGATTGGTATCAGAGTTTCATTCTCTGTTTGTTACAGGTAATACTAAAGAGTAGATCCAACATGAATGAACTCGAGACTCTCAAGCCAGGCTAAGCTCCACAAAGACCACCATTATTCGAAGGAAATTTCTATTCCTACTGGAAGAATAGAATTGAGACCACATTCAAGCTAAAAATTTTCAAGTCTGGAATATCGTAGAAAATGGAGATTATGAAATCACCAAAAAGAATGACAAAGGTGTGGATATCCCAAAGCTAAAACAAGAGTACACTGATGAGGACTAGAAAAAGATGGAACTAAATGCTCAAGCTAGGAGATCATTCACTACAGCATAGGACCAATGGAAGTTAACAGAATCATGAGTTGCAAATATCCCAAAAGCATGTGGGATCTCTTAGAGATAACTCATGAGTAGGGGTGTTAATCAACCGATCCAAACCGATGCAAACCGTGGTGACCGAACCGAAAAACCGAAAATCGAAAAATCGAAAACCGAAAAAAACTAAAAATTTTCACCGGATTGGATTGGTTTTCAGATTGGCCGGTGAAAACGGATCCAATCCAAACCGATCCAATTATAAACCATACCTTACCCTTTATCTACTTAGGCCTATTCCCCATCATAGCCCAAAAATCAAAAATCCAATCCATTGCTCCTTATTTTGTCCAATTAACGTGTTTGTCTAATGAAAATTAGAAAATGATGTTTGTGTTTGTCCAATGAATATGTTTGTTTATGTTAGATACTCCTTATTTTGATAAAAATAAGTCTCATAAGTTTTATTTTTAGACTTTTTTAAAAAACTGAAAACCGATCCAATCCAAACCGAAAAAAATTGGATTGGATTGGATCGGATTTGAAAAAAATTTCAAACCGAATGGATGATCAAATGACCAAACCAAAGGAATTGGATCGGATGATATTTTTGCTTCAAAACTGATCCAATCCAGACTACGAACACCCCTACTCATGAGGGCACCAATGAGGTAAAACAATCCAAGGTTGACCTTCTTATGCATCAATATGAATTGTTTCTTATGAAACCAAAAGAACCAATTTCTGATATGATTACCCGCTTCACTAACATTGTAAATGAGTTGAAAGCATTAGGTAGAGAGATTTCACAAAAAGAGCAATTAAGAAAAATATTGAGAAGCCTTCCTAGAGAGGAATGGATGCCAAAGGTCACGGCTTTGCAAGAAACCAAAGACTTTAAGAAGTTCAATTTGGAGCAGCTGAGTGGATCCTTAATAACCTTTGAGATGCAACTAGAGGATCATAAAAGGGAAAATCCAGCAGGAAGAGACAAGGGAATCGCTCTAAAAGCTGAATCTGAAGAAGAGCAAGGCAATACTGATGATGAAGAAGACCTTGCCTTACTAGTTAAAAAATTCAAAAAGGGATACAAAATTTCCAGAAACTCTAACAGGAAATTCAATCAGGTAAAATCTAAACATAACTCCTCTAAGACTAATGATGGATGTTTCAAGTGTGGAAAGCAGGACAATAGGGTCATAGATTTCCCAGAATGGGAGCTAGAGCACAAAAAGGAGAAAAAGATGAAAGAGGAGAAAAAGTTTGGCAGAAAAGAACTTAAGAAGGTTATGATGGCAGCTTAGTCAGATTCTAGCTCAGAAAAAGGAGACACAGATGTTGAAGAAGAAGAAGCTCAATTATGTCTTATGGCTGGAACAGATAATGACTCTGATGTTGAAACTACTGAGGTAAACTCTCAAACTGAAACAACAACATTGCATGAACAAACTAAAGAAGAGCTAGTCATAAACATAAAATCTCTCATCAAGCAGCGCATATGTCAGCATGAAGAAAAATTTGTAGCACTAGATGAATGTGATGCATTGAGAGAAAAGAGCAAGGAGTTGCTTGATGGTTAAGGAAGTCTAAGATTAGAAATCAGGACCATAACCAAAAGAAATAATGACTTGGTTAGAAACATTCGGGATTTAGAAGTAGAAAATGAAGATATTCATATGTGCATGGCTTTCTTGAGATCTGAAAAGAAAAAATTAAAGGAGTTGGTTGAAAAGAGTCCTAAGGTAGAACTATTAGAAGAAATAATAATGAACTTGAATAAGGAGAATGACATCCTTAGAAGCAAACTAGCTGACCTACCTAGCAGTTCAAACAAAAAGCAAGTTAGACCTTGGGAAGATACTGTTAGACTTTTGGCAAGCGTACCAATTGTCATTGTAAGTTACAAAATTTATAAAAGTTCGTCTCCACAGGGACCTGTGCCACTCAGTTAATCCAAAGACAATTTAACAATTTAATAGTTATGTACAAGTAGTATGGTCGAAGTTTTGATGGTTTTTACGGAAATAACGAAAGATTACGAAAGATTACAGAAGCTAATAAAACGATTTTAATTAACTAAAGAAAAGCGTAGGATTGGGTTTCATCATTCATACCCTCAGTATCCAATTAATATTACCATGCATAAATCATTTTCTATTATTACTGATGCACACATTAATTAACCTCGAATCGATCCCTCGCAATCGAGTTTTAAGGATATTTACCGAATATCGATCCCTCGCATACGAAGTAAATAACCCAGCATTACAATCATAATCGCGTGCTATTTGCAATCTAAACATTATGCTCTATTCCTAGCAACGTAACGTAAAGAGTAAAATTATTCAGTTCAAATTCTAAGAGTACTTCCCAGTTAAACTTAGAATCCAATTTCATGAAACTAGTGATCAAGTAGAATCAAGCGTTAAGAACAAAATAAAATTACCAATAATAAATAGAAAAGACTTATGCATAAATAAATACTAAAAGAGATACTTAAAAGTAGAAGATTACATCCAATCCTTTAAGAGAAACTAACCAAGCATGGAGAGAACCTTCTTAAGAGAAGAATTGATGAAGGGCTCCATCACCGCTTCTTTCCGGCAGAGTCTCCACATTAAATCTCATTTCTCTTACTTTCCTAACCTACCTAATACTAATATTTAAGAGCCTAAGGCTCAAAACAAGCTAAGAAGCAATGGAGGAGGAAGAATGGAAGTGAAAGGAATATCCATGGCCTTGGGGATGCTTGGGTATTTATAGGGGCTGGCCTGGTCGAGTTTGGTCGCCCAAGCGACCAATTTCTTCATTTTCCACTCGCTTGGGCAAGTTAAAGGCCCAACTTGGACGTCCACTTGGCCACTTGAAGGCCCACTTGATAACTCCACTCACCCAGGCGAGCAAAATACACATGAGTCACTCGTCTGGGCGAGTTAAAAGATGGTTCTGGAGAATGCTTTTGGCCCTTGATGGATTTTGGGCCTGTTTTGCTTGTAACACCTCCTATGTTTGCTTTTTAAGCCATTTTTGATTACTTTGCTTGTTCGGAAGCTTCAGAATTTCTCGAACCTATCAAAATGCAACATATGATTGGATTAATCTTCCGAAATATAAAAACTACATTTATACAGGTAATAAATATAATTTAACTAGGTTTAGGGCAAGTTTATAAGCAAAGTTATTGAAATCAAAAGATAAGTTCCTATATTTGAAACATGAATTTAACTGAATTAGGGCACTTATCAGATACTAGGATTAATAAGGCATACACTTAGTCTAAGCATGGACTAGGTTACAGGGCATGGGATTCTAGAAAGAAACATGTTGATCTATATGAAACTAGAGTTTGCATGCATTGTGGGAAGGGTGGACACCTAAAAGAAGATTGCATACGCAGAATAAATGCATTAAAGAAAAAAGAACACTATGCACATCATTCTCATTATTCTATGAATAAACCAACAAAGAAAAGAGAGCACAATTCTACATATGCTAAGAAAAAGGGACCCAAGCAAGTCTTAGTTCACAAAACAAACAAATGATTTTCTTTTGCATGTTGAAGTGAGGGGGAACGACACATGGTACTTAGACAGTGGTTGTTCCAGGCACATGACAGGAGACAAATCTAGATTCCTCACTCTCAACCCCTTCAAGAATGGATGTGTGACTTTCGGAGATAACAACCAAGGTGAGATCTTAGGATTCACACACTCCATTGATAATGTGTTTTATGTTAAAGACTTAAAACACAGCCTATTAAGCATATCTCAGTTCTGTGATAAAGGGAACTCAGTAGAGTTCACATCTGAAAAATGTTTTGTAAGAAAATTGAAGACACAAAAGGTTATCTTGGAAGGAAAAAGAAACAAAAATGTTTATCAAGTTAACTTAAACTATATTGTTGATGTCTCACTAACATGTTTGAATGTTGTAACACCCCAAATTTTCAAATTAAAATGAAAAAAATAATAACCATATCACCCTTCCTATAAAAATTTCAAAAAAAAAATATCCTTAGAAGGAACAATTACAGAAATACCCTGAACAATTTCAGAAATGACGTTTATGTCCCTAGGTTAAAATGACAAAATTGCCTTAAACAAATTTGGAAATGACCAACACATCCTTAGATATTTTAGTAAGATATTTTGGGGAAAAGATATGACTACCCTTGGACAATTTGGATAATTACCATCATATTCCAAGGGTGGCAAATGACGAAAATACCCCTGACATTTTAAAAAATGACTAAAATGTCCTTAGATATTTTAGTAAGATATTTTAAGGAGGAAATTTTATAAATACTCTTGGATGTTTGAAAAATGATCAGAATACCCTTAGGGTGATATTTACAAAGATATCCTGAACATTTTTTGGAAATGACGATTATACCCCTAAGGTAGTGGTGAAATTACCAAAATACCCTTTAGGTCAAAAATGACCAGATGACTTTAGAAATTTGTGGGAATCTCAGTATTGGATAAAATACTTTTAGATAACAAATTATCAACATGGTTGGTGGCAGAGAACCATAAACAGAAATTTCTAGGAATTTTGGAAAATAGTTTGAAAAGAGCTTAATATAAACTAGCTCAGGTATCAGAAAATTATAAGAAAAGTATGGACATAATCTATAGAATTTTCTTTTAATTATGGGAGGAATAAGTGTTCTAAATGAGTTGGTTTAGTAATTTTAATCATTCAAGGCAAATTGGGACCAATAAGAAATTAGAATTTTGCTATTACATGAAATAAAAGGAAAATTTGTTGATTTGGTTTTCTAAGATCAAGCCTTGGCCGTATGATACAATATCAAGGGAGAAAAGCTTTAGAAACATTCAAGAATAGACACATGGAGAATTAAGAAGCCTAGCCATTTCCATTGGTCCAAGTAGAAAGTTAATCATTAATGCTTAAGAGATATTTGAAGCAAATTTTATTTTGTCTCCTTTGGCAGAACACGTGGACATTTTCTAGAAATTATTTCAAAGATCCCAACGGTCAAAAGTTAGATATGTGAGATAGGATTATACCTTTAAAATTTTAAGAAGCTCCAACGATTAACGAATCCAGAATCAATATTTTGCTAAAACGGGTTTTGAGGATGAAGAAAAGCACGAAAATTCTCTAAAACCTAATAAATGAAGAAAATTGGTAAAACTTTCCCTAGAATCCTAGCAATCCACGTGAGAATGAAGAAGAATGAAGAATAATGTGGAAATTGGACACTTGTATGGACAAAATTCATTAGCCAATGGAAAGAAAGCAAGTAGAAAGTAGCCACTATGACCTTGGATGATATTTGCAATAAAAATCAAGAATCACCACCTTATAAATAGGAGTAGGAATGAAATTTGGGCTGTCCTAAGCCACTCCAAAGCTTTTCCATTCCATTTCTTTCTAATTCTACCTTTTACCTAAACTAAAGAAAAGGTCTACACCCTTGGAAACCTCACGTGAAGCACTAGTAATCCTAGGAGCAAGGATTATTCAATTTCAAAGGAGGAAAGCTGTCCAAAATTGGAGAAAAATAAGGTATGAGGAAGTTTATGATAAGCTAAGTTTGAATATTAGTTATATGAGAATTCTTACTTGTTTTCACAAGAAACTAAGCTTTGTATGCTAGGTATTTGATGAATTGTCTCAAAGAGCTCAATATAGTTACTTGGATGGTTGTTTGATTAAGTAACTTGGTTTTAGTTTAACAAATGATTATTGAATAAATAACTTAAACTTAATTTAATGAATGAAAGTTAGAAATGACCGAAAATTATAAGTAGTATGGCTATCTTTAAGAAAATAATTGTTGGAATCTTTGTTGTTGGATTTGAATTATATTTGTATGGTTGAATGCTTTAGTAAAAGTTATGTAATATTTCATGTGTTGTTGAGTGTTTCCATGAAAGCACACCATGTGTTTGATGAAATGTTCCAAAGAAACAAAAATGGGTGAAGTGTTGGAATCCTTGTGTTGATAAGTGTGTTGTGATTATTTATGGATTCCAAGAGTTTTGTTGAAGCTTTATAATAAAGATAAATGAAGAATTGTATGATTAAATAAATAGTTGAATTCTATGACTTATCTTTGAAGAGTTACGGAGTGGAACTATGGCTGTTGTGTAAAGCTTTATGTGATGGTTAAAAGAAGCTTTACATGTTGTTTAAAAAACATATGCCATGAGTTTTCAAAGATGTTGAGCTTTGAGGTGTTTGAGATATAAGAAGAAGAGGAATGATTAATAAGAAAATATGTGATAAAAATAAATAATTCATGCATTTTCATATGCATATGCCTGGCGGGGGCTAGTCCGTGAAGTTGTTTGTCAGATAGCTGAACTGAGTCCACGCGTTCAAAGGAGTTATGAACTGGGGGGTAGTTGAGACAGTGAGGACCACACCACCATGATGATCACATAGGTGGAGGTGACATTCCTATGCGTCACTGGGCTACCCTGACTGGATGGATAAGTTCTATGCCACAGAGAGAGAGTGGGGCTATCTTGACTATGGTACCGTTTAATGAGAATCTGAGATCTCAGTCATGCATCATATAAAGAAGATGAGCATGCATTACTTGATGAACATGTTATGATGTGAACTATGTGTTGTGTAGATGGTGTGATTTAATCTGTGGGACAATCATGCGTGCATATTATTTTATAAATGCTATTATAACTATCTAGGTATATGTTCTTTTATATATGCTTCTATTCAAACTATGTTTGTCATAAACTTACCCTATTTTGTGTCTGTGGTTGACACCTGTGATGACCCCAATTTATTTGGACGAGCAGAGGTACAGGAAAGCATAAGCTGTAGATGATGTGAAGAAAGTGTGATGAGGAAGTTTTGATGGATTGTATGCTGTGATTTGTAATTTTCTGTTGGCATGTAATTTATATTAAGTCGTCTGTAAATTATTTTGGACACTATATTTGGGATTGTATAATGAATTGTATTCTTATTACAAATCAACCGTGGTGAGG
>PYAF01004677.1:41641-71317 GCA_007407185.1 Glycine tomentella
TCTGTTGGCATGTAATTTATATTAAGTCGTCTGTAAATTATTTTGGACACTATATTTGGGATTGTATAATGAATTGTATTCTTATTACAAATCAACCGTGGTGAGGAAGAATCATTTATGTTATGACTAAATTGTAAAATCAAAGCAAGAAGAAAGAAATTTTTTGTGAAATTTATAACTAAAATAATTCTAATACAAAGCGGAAACGAAATTTCATCTAAAATCAATCAAGTACGAGAGAGCAAAATGAGGCGTTACAAATGTCATAGAAAATGATACCCTTCTTTGGCACAAAAGATTAGGACATAGCTTTGGAGTGATCAAGAAATTGCACTCACAAGGACTAGTTTCTAGTCTACCCACTCAAATTTCAGGACATCAAGCTTTGTGATGCTTGCACTCAAGGAAAGTAGAAAAAGGAATTGATCATGAATTTTCATCACCAAGGACTCCGCAGTAGAATGGAGTAGTGGAGAGAAAGAACAGGACCTTGGAGGACATGACAAGAACCATGTTGATTGCAAGTGGTTTACCTAGGAACTTCAGGGAAGAAGCTTTAAACACAGCTTGCTACATCATAAATAGGGCCATGATTAGATCCATGATAAAGAAGACCCCTTATGAACTGTTCAAAGGAAGAAAGTCCACCATAGTGCATCTAAGGACTTTTGGATGCAAGTGCTTTGACCACAACAATAGGAAGGAGAACTTGGGGAAATTTGATGCAAGGAGTGATGAAGGAGTATTCTTGGGTTCTTCCTCCAAGAGTAAAACATACAGAGTCTATAACAAAGAGGTAAAATAGATAAAAACATTTTTTTAAAATTAAAATGTAAGGATCTATTAATTGTACAAATATATGTTGACGATATTATTTTTGGATCCACTAATGAATTTTTGTGCAAGTGGTTTGTTGAAATCATGAGCAAAGATTTTAAGATGAGTCTTATAGGTGAGCTAAACTTCTTTTTGGGGCTGCATATATTCCAAACTGAATCTAGGATAATGATACATCAACAGAAGTATCTCAAAGAACTTCTTAAGAAGTTTGGAATGGAATCTGCCAAGCCTCATCATACACCCATGGCCACTGGTGACAGAGTAAGTGAAGACCTCTCAGGTAAAAGTAATGATATCACTACTTATAGAGGCATGATAGGTTCTTTACTTTACTTAACATCCAATAGACTTGACATTGTTTTTAGTGTAGGATTATGTGCAAGACTTCAGTCAAATCCTAAAGAGTCACATTTAAAATATGTTAAGAGAATTCTAAGATATTTAAAGGGAACTGAGAACTTAAGCTTGTGGTATCCTAAAGGGGCTAACTTTGACTTTATTGCCTATAGTGATGCTGACTTTGCAGGTAATCTGGTGAGAAGAAAAAACATTTCGAGCATGGCCCAGTTCCTTGGACCTTGCTTGATATCTTGGGGTTCCAAGAAACAACACTCAGTAGCATTATCCACCACTGAGGCTGAATATGTGGCTGCTGCTCTTTGTTGTGCTCATATTTTATGGGTCAAACAACAGTTCACTAAGCCACTGAGTAGGGATAGGTTTGAAAAACTAAGACTGGAACTTGGCTTAATTTATATGCATCCATGAGTTTTCAAATTCACTAAATAACTAACTTCTCTTCATCTCCTCTTCATTCATTCACTTTTTCCTATTTCTTTTCACTTCCATCTCCTCTATTGTTTATTAAGCACAATTGTCCTTGAGTACAGTAACTAGTTCCAAATTTGGTGAGGATTTAACATTTTACAAGTGAGGTGGAGAATCTAGAACTTGTGTCATTGAAGTTTGAGGCTCTAAATAAGAGAAGACAACTCCATGAAACTAACAAGGATGAAATAGGCCATGTTTCTCTTAGCGAGAGCCTTCTATAGCGCACCTGACACTTTTATATCCCTAGTCACCCCTATTAAGCCTAAAACTGCTAAAACAGTTGCCCTACCAAGTCAAAGTTTCTAGGAATATCAAAAGAAAATATCATAAACTTACCCTATAATCACCCCAAAAGTTCTACACAAAGATAACAATTGGTACCAAATAAAAAGACAACAAGTGTACACTTCTGACACAAGGCCAATAGTACATTAAAAAAAATTATTATTATAGAAAGGCCACGCACTAAAGCTTGATCAAGAGTCTTGTGCATCTAAACAAGGGGAACACAAAGTCAAGGGGCAACAAAAAGTCAAGACTCCTAATTCAAGAGCAATTGAGCAGTACATTTATTTCTAATACACTTTTTAACATTACTATCTCTTCTCATCCCTAAACATTACAAGCTTACAAAAGTCCTATAGACTTGATTGGATCATGGAGTTAAATTCCTTAAATAAGTGGAGAATAGTCAAGAAGTACAAGCCTATGGAACCTCCAAAAGAGAAAAACACTGAGTGATGTGTGCATACAGGAGTGAATTGGATGGTTACTGTGCTGCTGTATATTGTTCTAAGTCTCTCATATTTCAGGCTTCCTTTCCTCCACTTCTCCTTATCTTTTTCTCATCCTCTGTTTTTGATGCTGCCAAACGGAGAAGTGTGATGTAGACATGTCACTACTGTATGCCTTCTTCCATCTAATTTCTTATGCTACTTTCTTTTCTTCTGGTTATTAGTAAGGTCTAGAACTCATATTGATGTTATTGTTTATTAAGCACATAACCAGTCAAAGGATTGATAAATTGTAACTGTGCAGTGATCTCTGGGAAGATGTGCCAAGCTATGCTCTGATATTGACATGTTTATAAACTGATTTGTAAGTTATATGTCAATCTTTAAAGCCTTCAGGAATACATGTCTAAAGAGATTGTCATCATCAAAAGGGGGAATTGGTTGGACTCAAAGTTTTGATGCTGACAATGGCCAGATATTATATTAAGGGATTGGGTAAAAATAGAGGAACAGTAAAGTACGAGAAGAACACTCAAGTCTCAAAAGAAGAATTAAACGGAGCAACTGTTGATGGACAGAAAAGAAGACCAAAAGTTGTCATTTAGAAAGTTTGTTAAAGTAACTTCTCTTTTATTTTCTTGACTTAGATTGCCACTTGAACCCTTGAAATAAAATGGATATGATATCTGCTGATAAAGTTCATTCTGTTGATAAATGTCTTGTCAGGTTAAGTTGATAAGAAAAATCTATTTTTCTAATTAAACAAAATTTGCATATTTAATTTTATAGATAAAGTCTATTTTTGTTTTGATAAATAAGCTTAACTAATAAAATCTAAAAGGGCAAATAAAATGGATATGATATATGCTGATAAAGTTCATTCTGTTGATAAATATCTTATCAGTCTAAGTTGATAAGAAAAATTTGTTTTTCTAATTAAACAAAATTTGCATATTTAATTTTATAGATAAAGTCTATTTCTGTTTTGATAAATAAACTTAACTCACTACTACATAAATACCCATCTAAGACAGTTGTTTGACCCTTTCAAAGATGGTTCTTGAACCGTCTTTGTTGCGAGCGACGTTATATATTTTTTTATTTTATTTTATTTTATGCACCTTCTAAGACGGTTTTGCTTTATAACCGCCTTAGTAAGTGTACATTCAAAAACGTTATAAGACATAACTGTCTTGGAATCTGTTTAATTTTTTACAACACTTTCTAAGACGGTTGTTCTACGTAGCCGTCTTAGTAAGTACCCATTCTAAGACGGTTTTACAAAAAAAACATCTTATTCTGCTTTTTTTTTAGTTTTTTATTTTATTTTACGTAACTTTTAAGATGGTTGTGCTGTATAACCGTCTTAGTAAGTATACATTCTAAGACGGTTATACAGCAAAATCGTCTTAGAATTTGTCGAATTTTTTTTACAGTACTTTCTAAGATGGTTATTCTGCACAACCGTCTTTGTAAGTGTTCATTCTAAGACGTTTTACTGGAAAACCGTCTTAGATTACGTTTTTAATTTTTTTAATTTTTTTTACGTAAATCCTAAGACAGTTATGCTGCATAACAGTCTTAGAATGTGGATTTTTAAGACAGGTTTCTATAGAAACCGTCTTTGAATTTTTTTTTTAAGTTTTCAAAGACGATTGTCTTTGAATTTTTTTTTTTAAAGTTTTCAAAGACGGTTGTTGCATAGAACCATCTTAGAATACTGGATTCTAAGACGATTTTTGCTTGTACCCGTCTTAGATTGATTGCTTTATTTTCGTTTTTATTTTGTTTTCTTTCATTTTTTAAGCCATCCAAAATGATTTTAAGGTTAAAATCATCTTAGATTTTTCTATTTTTTAAAATGCTTTTACGCTTTACCCTTTGAAAATCGTATTACAATATCGTTTTCCTAAATATGTTATTTTGTACAAAAATTAAAAAATCATTATTAATATAGTTGAAAGACATAAAAATGAATAAAAAATATTAATTATACCACATAAAATCCACGTGTGATGTTGTCGTAAAAGCAAGTAGTCTCTGCTCTATATCAGAATTTAGATTAATTAGAGGTAACATATAGACGTATTTCATCAATAACACTTCAAGTAGCAAATCGTAGCAATTTACCATACCAATATAGAAGTATTTTATGAGTAACTTCAACTATTTTATCATACCAAATTTCCCATACCAATATTGAAGTATTTTATCATACTTTGTTTCTGCATTGAGGGTCACTATCAAACGCTGCCTTGGCTTTAGCCACTGTGTCAAAGCCATCCCCACCTAGTGAAAATGTCATTAGGATGATTTTTCTTTGCCTTGTTGTTTGGAGATGCAAGCAAAATGGAAGCATCACATGCAACCCTGAACAAAAATTTAACCAATATTAGTAACAGTAATATTTTCAAAATCAACCTACATTAAAATCATTGAACAATAGATAAATAGGATGATATTTTCTTTGTAATTACATAATCAAACTCCACTAATGGCAGGCTAACTAGTTCATCTATCTCAGGTAGCCAAATCACTTTCAATTTTGTACTCTAAACTATTAATACACCATCCAATAGAACAAAGACATCCAGATTCGCACTAACAAATGCTCATCAATCATTGTAACAACCATGACATGGTGCAGTGGACCTTCACACCGTTTGTTCAGGGCTTTAGGTTACATTGGCTAGGTAAGATTATGTTTATTCTCATTATATCCTTGAATTCAGTGTCCATGTAAATTCACACACAGAGATCAAAACAGCTACAAACACTAAAGAGAACACATAAGCACAGGCCCTTCCCATGACAAATTGAGTGCATTGATAAACCCCTATTCATTCCTAATAAGCAAATCATGTTGGAGAGTTAAAGCTTAATGCAAAAAGTCTGACTTGAGATCTATGACAAAATTATTAACAACATATTAGTTTTAGATGTTAGGATGACTAGGAAAACATGCCATCTTTTCTTATAACATCCCATATTAATGGTAGCCCAAAGCATAAAACAAGAATGGCTTGCTATAGTAGTAATAATTAAAGGTCAATTTATGTTATTGCAGATTGGGGCTTATCCACATAGAACAAAACTCACTTTTATACAAAGTTGTTTTTTTTACAGGCGTGGTATGTCAATCAATATGGTGTAATAATAATTTGTCGTTCACTTAAAAAACACAAAAATGTTATCATTTTTTTCAAGCTCGAAAGGTAAAGTCCTCAGCATCAAAAGGTATGTTGGAATCTCACATTGACTAGTAATATTGCCAAAATGGTTTACATAAGTGAGGGAAACCCTCACTGCAAGCCCAATTTCTAAAAAGTGTATTACAATTACAAGTACAAGCCTAAGCACACAAATACAATAAGAACACCAAACCTAATCAGAGACTGTACTAAATTTGCAAACAATGCCCAACATTGCTTGTCATTTTTATAAACAAAGAACTTAATTTAATAAGAAACAAAAGAGAGGCGCAAAAGCTAGAGGTTAATAAATCCTGAAAAACTAAACCAATAACGAAAGGAAATACAGTAATGAACACAATAAAATTGGAACATGATACATATAACACAAAATGCTAATCTCTCTAAAAGATATCATCTAATGATCTATTAAGATATTCTAAGATATTTGTACTTTTGTAGATATTCTTACAACAAGATCATTTGCTTAAACGGTTTCAAGACTAGGATCAAACAACCATTTGACAAAAAAGTTGTTAAGGACTTGGACAATTGCAATAACACTAATAACACAAGTTAAAATTAAATAGATTCTGACAAAATAAAATATTGCATAAATATCAATGGAAAACAAGCATAGTTGTGTTGTTGTCGATAAAGGATTTGTGTAAAACTTCATGCTGATTACTAGCACTGGGCTCTATCAATTTATTCATATTTGGCAGTCTCAACAAGCCTAGTATAATTTAAGCTTTTCAAAGATGTAGAAATACCTTGCGTTGAGCTCACAGAAGCAGGGAAATTATATTTTTCTGCAAACCCACTTAATTCACTACCCTTAGAAGCTGTAGATTCGGTTAACAGGAGAGAAGGGCTTATCCACATCATCTCTGTTGTTCGGAAATTTATGTACATCTACTGCCTTTGACTGCGAGGGGAATGGCATCGTTCTTCCAGAAACACCAAGTTCTTTTCTAGAATCAGCTACAGTCTCTGACCTCATGCTAGTTCTGGGGACAATTATAGGTACAATATCTGATTTATTGATAAGTGGAACACTGGATGTTGTATGAGATTTCAAAGAACTCCTTTTCTGAGCTGTTGTATTAAGCATTGTTGTTGAATCACCAGGTACTGTTTTGGGACCAGACCACACATTGATCCTTTGAGGAGTACTTGGTGCACTTCCTGTGGCTTCATGCAATCCATAAGTCACATAGTGAGCAAGTAATGATATTAATTGGCAACAGGATCCAAATGGATCCACATACAATAAAGATTACTCTAACAATTCAATCAAAACAAATGCAACAAAATATAATGATAGATTGAAGACGGAGGAAGAATATATACATGCCAGACATTTTCCCTCCTTTAAGAAATTGATAGCCTAGCCTTATCTCATTCAATACAGTCATATTTCCCAGTGCAAGATTTAGTTTCTGAATGACCATTTAGATGGTTCAAATTATTAAGTGCATCTATGGTTCTATACGCTGGACAAGAGGTCAGAAATGTAAAAAGGCACATTAGTATTAAATGGAATCAAATACAACATTCCTATAAGCCGCATAAATTTCTCTTTAATATAACTACATTTACCGAGATGTCCACAACCCAGACTCCAACACAACTTTTATTGTATGAGCAGCTAAGAAGTTTTCCTTCATGAACATTAAGATCTGACAATGTAGACCAACCCACATCCACCATATCATTGCATCTTATAGTTCCCAAGAGAAAACCTAAACAGAACCAAGTAGATCATTGTCACCTTCATAAATGATTACCTTAAATAAATCAACTAAAGGAATGATTTAATATATGCTTGTCAATCAGCAAAACATCATAGAACATTGCATCAGTTGACCACCCCTGCTCCCTTCCATTCAAACTTATTTTTACTGTATTTTGTGTCTTTGCTCTCAAGTTAAGGCATATATATGTAGCATGAAGAGAAAAGGCATAAGGATGAAATTTTCATGTATGAAGTTCCAAAGGGAAAATGCAATGTTGTAAAAAAATTGTTAGTGACAAGGCCTCAGCCACCAAAAAGGTTCAAACCATAATAAAATGAATCTTCTAAAACCAGAGGCAGAAATAGTGGCAATCTTATAAGAGTGGGTACTGATAAGGAAAGTCTTAGAATGTCTTAAACTAAACAAATCGTACTGCATTACCCTGCATATGTATTACATTCCCCTTATTATTAACTTGTCAGATATGGAAATGTTCATACAGCACACCCATCAGTGAGAATGCGTCATACACAAGAATTAAAAAAGAAAGCGAATATTATATATAGAGGTGCAAGACTATGTGACCAACATTTTTAAGGAAAGGAAAATTGTCATGGTCTAGAATAAGGATCATACCTCAATAATCGAATTGAAGATGGCGGCACACCAGGTCAAATCAACGGCTTTCTGGGCTGGTTAAGTCAAAGGAGGTTGTTAAGGGCTGCTGAAAAACAAGTCAGACTTGCCAAGTAGGTCTATTGTTACTTCACGTCCTTTCAAAGCATTCTAATTACAGTAGCTCTTAAGAATTTTGTTGCATTAGTTCTTCCTGGAAAGAAAACAAAAAATGATTAAGTGTTCAATGGTATGCTAAAGGCACAAAGCAGAAATATTTAAATTTATTAGGGGCTCAAGGATAAACAAATCGCAGAAATACAAATACAAATGGCAGAAACATTTATTTTTTGTTAAATGTTAGTATTTTTGTTAGTGGAGGGATTCGAACCCACGACCTCTCCCTCCCACCGTTCCTTCCTCTCTTCATTTTTTTCTTAACACCCAACCAACCTTATATGTCCACCAACACCATGTACATGGTATCCTTTTTCTTTCAATAACAATGAAACATTAATACAATAGGTCACACATTTGTATAATATAGGGAAAAGCCACAACTAAATTATCTCCTGCAATTAGAATTTCAAAACATGTACCTCATGATATATTATTGTTGAACCCATAACTCAATTGAAAGGAAAATACAAAAAGTAACATTTTGGTTTTCCCACTTTGTTAATGATACACAAATGTAACCAAATTGAGGAATAATCGACTAATTATCAAGTTTTGGAAGAAAAAAGTATTTGAATGTCTTTCAATGTGTTTATTGTAATAGTCATTGGACATGGCATAGATAACTTCCAGCTGGAAAAATAGCATTACGAATGAGACTGATTGATTATGATACTCTGATATCTTGAATTTTAACCTGCATTCTAATGAACATAACACTAGGAGAGAGAGAGAGGAATAGCCATTTTAGCACTGGGACAAGAATCCATGTCAGCACTGGGAGAAGCATCCCATGTCAGCATAATAACACTCAATGAAAACCCAATTGAAGGCACAGAACCAAATTGAAATGGTGCTGCAATTTGTCCAATCCAGGGATATCTGTTTGGAACAGTTTTTGACATGTACGAAACAACTATAGCAGCAGTAAACATAAAACATAGGACTTAGGTCGGGGAAGTGCTTCTCAGAAGCTTCAACCTAACATGAAAATGTCAATTAAACAGGTGAAAAAGAGGAGAAAAAAAGGTGAGAAGGAATTATACAAGTCTGCCATGAACCTCATGACAAAAAAGCTGAAGGAAAAAAGCTGAGAAGGAATTGGACTTTGCTACTTCCTTATGTCACTCTGTTCCACAAAGATCCTAGACTTCATCCTTCATTATTTCTTGTTCATTGTGATCCTTAAACTGTCAAACAGGCCCTTCGGAATCCAGATTGGTTTGCTGCCATGCAACAACAGTATTATGCTCTTCAAAAAAATAGAACGTCAGACTTAGTTTCTTTACCTTACAACAGACAAGCCATTGGATGTAAGTGGATTTTTAGAGTTAAGGAAAATGCTGATGGCTCTATTAACAAATTTAAAGCATGGCTGGGAACTAAGGGTTTCCATGAAGTCCATGGTTTCGATTTTCCATGAGACCTTTTCCCTTGTGGTAAAGCCTATCACAATTCCTACTATTCTCACCCTTGCTCTCTCACATGGTTGGGAGCTGTTTCAGCTGGATATAAACAATGCCTTTTTAAATGGAGTTCTTCAACAATCAGTGGTTATGACACAGCCTCCTGGCTTTGAAGTTGGGGATAGGTCTGTTGTTTGCAAACTTAACAACAGTCTCTTTGGCAAAAAATAAGCCCCAATGCAGTGGTTTGATAGGTAGTCTACTCTTTCCTGTTTGTCTACAAGCATCAGACTCACACTACCTATCTTCTGATTTATGTGGATGAAATTATCATCACAGGTAGTTCCTTAATGTCATTCAGCAGGTAACTACTAGCAACATGGTCATTTGGATTATTTGTTGGGCCTAGAGATCAACTATCTGCCTAATTAGTTTATAGTGATGACTCAGAGAAAATATATCCATGATTAACTGAAAGCTTAGAAGGAGTTGGACAATTCCTTTTTGGTGAGTAATACTGAATGTGTTTGGGATACCAAGGCATGTTTTTGGAAAATGGCATGAGAGGAAGCTGGTTGAATTGCTTAGGGAGATTAAGACTTAGCCAATCATAATTCTTGAAGTGCCACAATCAACCTAACCATTGATGTCATAATTGAATGAGGCTTGGAATTATGGCTTAATGTAGCAATCTTAGCATACGATTGAAATTAAAAAAGTCCCTTCATCAGGAAAAATACAACTGCATAACAAATAGTTTTGTAACCAATCATGTTTTATGACAAAGCTACGTATAACTCTGAACTGGTTTTCCAGTTCCTTATACATACATTCAGTACCAAATCAGACCTTTATTTTATACCTCTTACAACCTTCAAGGCTTCTTCTATTCTGACACTTATACTATGAACAAAATTTTCCTAGACTCTACCAAATATCCCAGCAACAACAACATTTCGTACAACAAATGGGATCACAATCACTAGCAGGTTGGGAGTGGAGGTTTGAATGGAGAAGGAGCTTTATGGAGGGAGAAGTTGAAGCAGCAATCAACTTCATAGATGCCATCCAGGGTTTGTCAATTTGTGCCCAACAAAAGTACCTGTGGAGGTGGAAGGGGGATCCAAGTGGTAAGTACACGGTGGGTAGTGCTTACAAGATCATATATAGGGCGCTGGATACCCAGGCCCACGTGGAACTGTACAACGACCTTTGGAAGCTAAATGTCCAGATTAAAGTCTTATGTTTTGCTTGGAGGCTTTTTAGATATAGGTTGCCAACTAAGAGAAACCTTATTAGAAGGAATGTAAATATGATTCATGACAGCTGCCCTTTTTGTAGCTATTGTATTGAAGAAGCCTCACGTGTTATTTAGATGTCCTAAACTTATGCTGCTTTGGTGGGAGTCATTGGAATGGATTAAGGTCCAAGGGGTATCCTCGATGAAGCCTATTGACCACTTCCTCGAGCACTCGTATTGCAGCTTTAATGGTATTACAACTCAAAGGTGGAAGATTTGGTGGCTAGCTTTGACTTGGAGTATTTGGTTTCACCATACTAGGATTGTCTTTCATAACAACAGCTTCAATGGCAATGGTATGATGGGTTAAGATTGAAACTATGTATTCCCCAATAATAACACCAACAACATTTTCAAGCACAAGCGGTAAGCAAAATGCCAATGGTTAGATGGCAGACCAAATCACTAATAAGATGCTGGTTATATAAAGGACAAGCAAAACATGATCCATAAACTTTTTAGTAATTGATATCGTATTAAAAAATGGCATCATTGAGATCATACAGGTATGTATACACACAGAATTAGAGACATGGGATGCTTCTCCCAGTGCTGACATGGATTCTTGTTTTAGAGACAGTCAACTAATTATATAAAATGGGTATATAGTTTTACATCCCAGTGCTTGTTTTATACACACTTATCTTAAAAGATTTTATAGACAGTAAACTAATTCTAGAGTTTTACATCCACAACATGAAAAAGTGACATACCAAATAACTAATGAGATGCTGGTTATATAAAGGACAAGCAAAACATGATCAATATACTTTTTATTTTTCAACACATTCAGAGTTTAGGCAGAGGGAGGTAGTAAATTCACCTTTATGGTGCAATACAAAATAAGGGATCTACTTCAGCAGCTCCTATGGCTCGATCCTAGACAGAATATTAGATATGGAATACCACCCAAAAAGAACACATAGAATTAGGAGGTTAAAGTAAATATTAGAGGTTAAGGAAGTGATAACAAAATCATTACTGCATACTTTATCTGTATGTAACAGTCGAAACATACGATTTCAAGATTCTACAGCTTCCCCTGTCAGCTCCACACTCTGTAACATTATGTATATAAAAGGTAATACTTCATATCATTTGTAACAGTAACAAAAGAGATATCGTCATAATTATTGAGCTGCTTATTAAAAATTTTATATCAACAATGGCAAAAAAGATTTCTAGGCCAGATATGATGGGTCAACATTTGTGGGCTGTGCTGAAACCAATTTGTCTCACGTGACTATTGGCTAAATTGTGACTACATAACATATATTGGGTACCTTACCTAAGAAGATCCTCTACGAATTTTTTATTACACACTTATGTAAGCCTATCAAAGCACCAAATTCTTCAAATTGTAAGCGTTTTTTGCTTGTCTTCAAATTGTAAGCCTATCAACCATATTGCATTCCTTTAACTTTCTTAACTTTTTGCTTCATCCATTATTAATTGATGAACTTATCTTAAAATATTTGCACCTTGTGTACATGCAGGAAGATTGGGTTTTGAGTAGGGTGTTATACAAAACCATGGAAGTTTCAGCCACACCTAGCATGGGTAGCTTCTAGGAGGACACACAATCTTCATCTGTTCATGCATTAATGGACTCTTAGAACCAAACAAGCCCCATTTTCAACCACATGGCCACTAAGGAGCCTAAATTACATGCCAACCATGCAACTAATGCATATGGAGGAGCACCTAATTAGGGTTATTGCTTAGACCCCTTATCATGTGACAGAAAAAAGTTAAAACCTATTTTGAATCAGATCACAAAGACGGAAAGGAATCCACTTAACCAAAACCTAGAAGGGTGACCAAGCTTTGGGAAAGCAAGTGCAGAGAGTTACTTGACAGAAGTGGGGATGGCCCACATGTGGAACAATTACTGATGTGGGACCTCAGTCCTTAAACCCCCTTCCCCATGCCACCATGGGAAAAAAATGAAAGGAAAGAAAAATAAAAAAAAAAAAGAAAAAAAATGCATAAGGGGGGAAGAATACAAATTAATTATAATTTATAAACACCATTTTAATTAAACACATGAAGGTGCTTTATAAAACAAATGTGTGAAGGCTTATGAGAATAGCAATGAATAATACCTCATACAATGAGTCTAACAATACAATGGAGTGCCTTCATTATGCGTGGAGCTACCAGGTCTAAGGTCTCTCCTCTCTTCTGTTCAAGTACACAATATTTTAAATGTGGTGAGCCTTACCATCATTAAAAACAACAACAACACACAAAAGAAGGACGATCATCTATCTTTGTACAAATAATATTCAAAACACTACAAATAATAATAACAAAAATACAAGCAAACATGAGCATTTAAAGTGGAAAACAGAAGCTTCGGTGGCCTCTAAACCCGAAATGAATAACAGAAGCTTCAATGAAATCATAAACCCAAACACACCCAAAGTGATTGAAACAATAATGATATTGAACCCATATACCCCACCCCTCCAAATGTCAAACCCCTAAACCAAAACAAGATAATGAACTAAAACCTGGTTTAGCGAAACACGAAAACGTGAGCAGAACCTTGTAGACGGACAAGTGGCAGGAAATACCAGAGATTGATGGAGACCACCACAGAGTGACCGGAGGGAAATACGACAGTGATAGACGAAGCACATGCACAAGGCCAGGGAAGGTCGCGAATGTGTCTCAGACGGAATGCGCAGGAAAAGGTAATTTTTAGGGTTTTAAAAAAAGGACTTTTAATTCAAAGACGGTTATCAGTAAACCATCTTTGAATAACATACAACAAAGATGGTTTTTGTTAGGCCCGATGTCATCTTAAGTCAACAAAGACGGTTTCTTTGTAACCGTGTTTGAAAACAACCAATTAATTATGAAAATGCCACCGCAGAGGCTTCTAAGACGGTTGTAAGAAAATCGTCTTCGATTGTCCGTCTTTGATTACTACTTTTGTAGTAGTGACTAATAAAATCTAAAGGGGCAAATAAAATGGATATGATATCTGTTAATAAAGTTCATTCTATTGATAAATGTCTTATCAGTTTAAGTTGATAAGAAAAATTTATTTTTCTAATTAAACAAAATTTTCATATTTAATTTTATAGATAAAGTTTGTTTATGTTTTGATAAATAAGCTTAACTAATAAAATATAAACAGAATTTTGTTGTTATCAAAACAAACCGAAACAAATATTTGAAAATAAAAAATGTGCTAATCTATAACTGTATATAATAGAGTATCATGCACTACTACAACAGCAGCTTTTAAGGTCGGTTATTTTAGCCATACAAAGTCGGTTCTGGAACCGACCTTGTTTCTAGACGTCGTCAAAAAGGTCAGCCTACAACGTCGGTTTTTTGAGGACCGACTTTGAAATTTTTTTTTAAAAAAATCGTACAATCTAAGTCGGTTATTTTAAAAAACCGACTTTAAATCTTGGATACAAAGTCGGTTATTTTAAAAAAACCGACTTTAAAACTTGGATACAAAGTCAGTTATTTTAAAAAACCGACTTTATAGCTTGAATACAAAGTCGGTTATTTTAAAAAACCGACTTTAAAACTTGGATACAAAGTCAGTTATTTTAAAAAACCGACTTTAAATCTTGGATACAAAGTCGGTTATTTTAAAAAACCGACTTTAAAGCTTGGATACAAAGTCAGTTATTTTAAAAAACCGACGTAGAAAGCTTACATACAAAGACGTTTATTTTGAAAAACCGACTTTGAAACTTGGATACAAAGACGGTTATTCAATAATAACCGACTTTGATGTTCCCAATTTTTTTTAAAAACGCTGTTTATTTTGCCGACTATTTTTTCATCAGTCCCTTATCACTCGTAGTGGGTAGTTTTATACATCTTAATCTTAATTATGCACATGCATATGTTGCTTAACAGCTTACTCGCGTTGACTACACCTCATATAGGTGCAATGTCATCATAATTAAATCCTTTTCCAAAATTTGAAGTTTCAAACCACATTGGTCTTACTAAATCATTTTGCATGATGATAACCTGTACACAAGTAATTAAAGGAGGCTAATTCCTTTGGTCTGATCCAAAATTCACATTTTTGGATACCATAACTCCATAAGATACCATAAGCTGCCCACCTTGACCAAGATTCCAAAACAATAAATAAGGGTATTATTGATATTCTAAGTGATAAAATTGAGACAGAAAAATATTCCAAGAGTCACAAAATAAACCAAAATTGAGGGAGTATGATTTAATAGGAATGGTTCTTCATTCAACATCACAATTACAAAAACATATAGCTAGGCTAACAAGTTCCAATTACCCTAACACGTGGCGTCCACCATCAAACACAACTTGTGAGATTAAACCCATCAACCCAATGCTCCCTCCTCCATAAACCAAGTCGATGTTCCTCTCCACCTGCATATATCCAATTCTGATCATTTATTTTCTTCATCAATCTAGTTAATTAAACTCATAATAAATAATAACACTTCAATTGTCTATTCATCTTTACTTACTAGATTATTAATATGAAAATACTTATTGATTCCCTGATTACTATTTATTCCAACTCATACAAATTTTAATTAGCCAAGGGAATATTTACTCTGATTTGGTACATATATAGTTTGAAGATCAGAATTAAAGAAAGAAAATTTAGTGGTGTGATATGTTAGTGTATATATAGATATAGATTACAAAATTATGAGACTCATTAAATATTGAAAAAAATTAAGTGAAATTGAATTAAATTATAATTTTAAGTCTAGAATTTTAATTTTTAACTATATTGAATAGTTATATATTTTATATATATGGTTTAACCAATTCACCCTGTGATTCAATAGTTGAAATAGTAAACTAACACCCTCAACTCAGTTGATGTGCATCTTAGAATCTGTCATGGAACCTAATGAACCATAATGCATAGCAGCATTTAACAATTTTCTGTAAAGTAGTTGAGCCAAAAAGTATATATGAAGGGGTGACGGGTCAATGGCCAACAAGGACAACAACAAATCACAGATTGCACCTAAAAGCAAGCATTGTCTAGCAAGCAATCCAACATGGTTAAAGCTCTAAGAACAGACCCATTAAAATAGTTAAAGAAAGCATTGTCTAGCAAGCCATGTACATACTACAACCTGAGTTATAAATTGCCCATTTCACTACTTTTCCTCCCTCAATTTTAATTGCCTCCTCTGTTCTCTCTCGCTCTATTTAATTTTCATGTTTTTATTCCCTAACTTATATCATTTTTCTTTTTTTAAGAAAGAAATACTTATCTCATTTTACTTAAACAAAAACTAATAAGAACTTTAAAAACTCGTTTTTTTTAAAAATAAGCTAATGTCATTTCAAATAAAATAAGAGTGTCTATGCAATTTAGAATCAAATAAAAATATGTTGACAAACATAGAATCTAAATATCATTGCTAAGCAATGAGCGACTTTATGACTTTACCAACTAACAAACTGAATAAATTAAGACGCTTTAAAAAAATTAAATTTAAGGTCTCTTAAAACTTATTAAATCATTCTCATTATTAGTCCATCTTTAATGTTTTATTATTTATAACTATTGTATTATTAGTCTTTTAAATGTTAAAATCATAATGCCTTAGTATTTTTCAGAATAAATCATATTCTTTATTGTTATTGTTCTTTATATTGTTTAAATTTAAAAATTGTATTTCCCTTTTTAAAGAGAGGCTTTTTAAATATAAATCAACCTTTTAATAGTTGTGAATAACTATTATTGTATTATATATTATAATTTTCAACTTGAAGAATGAATTTCACTTTCTTAATAAAATATCCTCAACGCTCTCATTTCTCTCTGCAAGAGATACATTTTTTTTCTTCACAATTAGCAAATATATATATATATATATATATATATATATATATATAGTGGAGTATACATGCATGGACGGTGGCTATGACGTAGGGTTTCATAGTGATAGTTGGTAAAGGCTATCTGTAGGAAATTATTTTATACCTTATTTAGTTATTTAAGGTAATTTAAGTTAATTATGACAAATAATTAGACTTCAATTGACATAACATGGATAAGAAATATTCCATAAGATAATATTACAATGTAAATAAATAAAAAAGTAAACCCCTCCTGCCAAAAAGTAATTTCATTATTCTCTCATAAACTAGAAAGAGGAACTTCTACAACTCAAGAAAAACTATATAATAAAAGCACTGTTTTCAAAATTTATCCAAATGTACCCTTAGGAAGCTTCTTATTATTTATATTCATGAAAAATCTTGAGTAGTGTCATTGTAAGAAGAGATGATACAAGTCATGACAGCTACCTAGACTAATTAGGCTTTAGAAAACCTTTTGTTCCAAAGTTTTTTCTTCATTATGTTATGAATTAACACTAATTAGAATTTTGCACCTAAGCCGAGTTTACTAATAAAGTCAAAGCAAAAACAGCAATTAACCTTTTAACATTCAGACAATACAGATATAATAGTTCAAAAAAAAATCGGCAATGAGTTATTCATGCTCAAGATTCCCAGAGTTCAGGGTAGATAGAAATTGAATCCGAGAGAATCTAAGTATTAGTCTATTAATCTAAGATAGTTACAATCTATTTGTAGTGTGTGTAATAGCTGTATTCACTTACAGTTGTAACTGACTAAATCTTCCTAACAACTATCACACGGTCTAGGCGTCTAGCACAGCTGTACTACAGCTGATACTGGACAGATACAATACACATACACTAACAAAGAGAGGCCACTCACGCATGAATCTCAAATTAGCAATTAAATTAAATAGGCAAACAATTATAAGTAATGATAATTTGACATACCTGAAACTATTTCCCTTTCTGCTTTATCAAGACAGTTAATGACATTCCTGCATTTGCTCAATACGGCATCTTCACCTGTTTGCCCTCCATAAACAACATGAAAATCTGAATTGTTTCTTTCTGTATTGAAAAAAAAAATCCATGCATTACTTGCACATCTACTCATTATTACTGAAGTTATACAATAGCTGAACATTACCAAATCAAAACAATAGGTGGTTTAATTCAATTTAAGATAACCAGAATAACAATACACATTAAAGATAAGGAATTTCATTTTCCACACACTGAAAGGCGAAGAAGAATGCAATGCATTAGTGATTTAGAAGTGAATCTGAAAATGCAGCCACAGAGATGAGGACTCACGAGATTATTGAAGATTGTGAATAGGGAGACTAAACCAACGAGAAGAAGTAATGTGAAAAAGAGAGAGAGATCCTGGAGTTGACAACATTATTAAAATGCAAAAAGACACAAGAAAGGGAGCAATCTCTCTGACACTAAATAATTCAAATGGTTGAAAGGTGAGAGTCACATTGCTGTTTTTACTAAGATGTATATGCAAATATAGGACCACTACTTCCCCCTCCCCCACCCCTCACTCATGAGTCCTCAATGTACAATTATGTTTTTGTCTTTGTTTTAACTTCATCCCTATCCAACACACAATATTTTTCTGTACATTACAATCCACCATACTGGACAATACTCTTGTTAAATATTAAACGACTATTAACCAATGGTACAATTGCTAATTTAGTTGTATGTGGATTTTTTTATATATATTTTCCCAATTTCACTAATGAAAACCACCAGGATCACAATTACAACAATAAATAACCTCAAATAATGAGTGTGGATGTTAAACTTGTAGCGTAGCTGGAAGTGAGGATTAAAACCACAAATAATCATATCACATACAAAAGACAAAGGCACCCTATCACATTCTCAATCTCTCTTTCACTAGCAAAAACTCACACCAATCACAAGTAAGCACACATAAAATATCAAAGAATCTGCAAACAATCCAACACTAAGAAGGAAAATGATATCTAAAACCTTCAACTATATATATATATATATATATATGTACCAAGTAGCTCACTAGTTCTCAAAAAGTATCCAAGCAAGTATAAAACTATTTCTACCATGTAGCTCACTAGCTAAGCAAACATAATCCAAGTATAAAAGAATTTTATATTATAAGAAATATAAATTTAAAAGCATCTATACCAAGAACAGAGTGCTCAAGTTATAACCAAAAATTTACACTTTTCAGATACAGAAATTTTAATTCAAACTCGGAGATAAACACGTTGTGCCTGTTCATAGTCTGTGCTTAATTAGATGCCACTCAGTGCAAGTAGTCACAACACCACTACTGGTTGAGGAAGAGGAAATAAAAACAGAGCCACCCAATAACACTGGTGCGTTCGCAAAAATGCGATCCCACATTGATAAAAAATAAAACTATCAAACCAATAAGAAACCTAAATTCCTCCACTTCAATTCAAATTCCACTCTTCCAAAATTTCCAATCAAATAAACTCACCCACGAATCAAAACTTTCAGAAAAAAATGGAACCATAACTTCTCTCTTTTTTAATTCCTAACCCTAGAAACCTTATTATTATGATGATGATGATGATCACTTAGAACGTAATGTAAGCGAGTAATTAATGTGGAGTGAGGAAGAAAGAGAGAAAAGAAGAACATACGCAAAGGAGCATAGGAGAGAGCGGTGTCGAACCAGAGCTCAGCCTTAAGAGATTCCTTATCACGGTGACGTCACCGCCATTTTGATTTCCGAATATTGTTAGGGTTTTCTTTCCGTTAGGGAAAATTATGGAGTGATTAGTAAGAGAGGGAGAGAGAGCGTTTGTTTGTTTGGTGAGCTACTGGGAAAGGAAGAAGGGTCGAGAGAGGGACGCTATTTCCACTGCAGAAAAGTTATTGCTATTTGCTTCCTCTTGGCCCTTTACTTCCTTTAAACCCTTTGATTTCTTCATTAGTTAGGCTTTAAAAAGAAGGCAAAAGGAGGCGTCGGTTTGAAGAGGAGGACTTGGAGGAAGAGCGAGAGTCGAAGAAAGGTTTGGGGAAAGTGAGAAGGGTAGGGATTGAAGCGAGTGAAGGGACGAAGAAGAAGCGATTTTTTTTTTAATTTTTTTAATCGTTATACAAAGACGGTTTTGTTTGATAACCGTAGTAGGTGAAAAGTGATAAAATGTAAATAAAGACGGTTTTTGTAAAGAACGTAGTTAAATATTATTTCTATATATCCTTCTAAGACGGTTTTCTCGAAACCGTCTTAAATTTGTTGCATTTATTTACAAAAATGCCACCGCGTGTCTTTCTAAGACGGTTTCTTATCAATCGACGTCACAATATTGTCGTAAAAAGCGATTTTTGTAATAGTGATGGGGTCTGAAAAAAATGTGAATTCTCCTTGAGTTATATTGGCAATCTGAGTTATAGATATCTTTTGAGAATTTGCCCACAAGTTTATATTGTGTCTTCTGTTTAGACTTAGAAGCTTTAAAGGTAACTTTGAAATATTTGATAAAAGTATGTTTAGAGTTAAATCAGCAATTGAGTGAGAAACTTTGTGGAGGAACAAAGTTTGGGAAAAAGTCATATAAATCTAGAGTTAGGTTTGGGAAAAGTCTGATTTAGAGTTAAATCAGCAATTGAGTAAGAAACTTTGTGGAGGAACAAGGTTTGGGAAAAGTCTGGTTTAGAGTTAAATCAACAATTGAGTTAAAAACTCTATTCAGGAACAAGGTTTAGGAAAAAGTCACACAAATCTAGAGTTAGATTTTGGGATTGACTTGTATAAAGGTAGAATAGGTTCTACATTTGTATTGGATATTGGCTCTTTAAATAATGAAGTATTCTTTGTTCAATTGGATTGAGTGATCTAGTTATAGTCGTGGTTGTTTTCTCCTATTGAGCCTAGGAGTTTTTATTCCATTAAAATTCTCTATGTTTTGTCCTCTTTACAACCTGATTATCTGTTTTATATTTTTGAGATTTTTATCAAAATTATATTGTTAAATTTTATAAACTCAATTCAAACCCCCCTTCTTGAGTTCATCTAGGACCAACAGTGGAAAGTATCTCATCGCTTGTTCCACCAAATAGCTCGAAGCCATATATGATGTTGTTGCATAGGGGAGGACCGCTAGTGGCAAGTTCTCTACTATAACAACATATCTTGGCCTCATTAACTGTGAAAGGCATGTGCACAACCCCATCTTTAATTATATCTGGAAGTGGGGTGGCCTGGAGGAGTGTTTATACAAATATTTTTATACATTAAAGTGTAAGCTAACAACAATTTACAACTGAGTCTTCAATTTACACTTATAAATTTCTGATATATATATATATATATATATAATTTGATGCATACATATTTATGGGATGAATTTTTATTTTATAGTTGGTCCCTAGCCATGCAATTCTACCTCCTTCCTTGTATGGGAGAGAATGGTAGATGCTGATCCCCTGTGTAGGAACCATGTGGAATCACTAACACATGTGTTGCAAGACTGTGATTGGATGGTGGAGGTTTGGAAGAAGATATGAAATGGTCATATTTCTCCAGAATTTATGAGACAAGATATGGATATATGTGGATTTTCACTAATTTGTCAAGGCACCATCAGCATGAGTTGGGACTTGGGAGAACGGGGGTAGGTCTATGGTGTTGTTCTAGACCAACTATGGTGGAGACAAAATGATTAGGTCTTCAGCCAGAAGTCATGGCCCCTGGATGTCTTAGTCATTAACATTAAAAACATGTTGCATGATCTCGTTTGGACTAACATAGGGCACGTTATGTTGGACGGTCAAACTTCAAATACCATTGTTTCTTGTCCAGTGTAATGGAATCCTCCATTAGATGGAGTAGACTGAAGATTAATTGTGGTGGTGAAGTTCACTTGGAAAGGAAGACATCTATTTTTTTATCAGCAAATATTAATTATTTACTTTTGTTAGCAACGGTCAAACCTACGATTTTTTCCCCCTTCCCTTTTTTTCTTAACCATCTAATCAACCATATATCTCCCAGAATGCATCTTGTGGTGTATTAGAGTTAGTTAAAGTAGTTGTAAAAGTAGTTATTTTAGTTAGTTTGTTGGAAGTTAGTTAGTTCCAAGTTGATGTATATATAGCAATCATTGTGTAATCATTCATATATCTCCTTTCAAATAACAAGCTACACTTGTTAGTTTTGAAATCCACAACTGGTTTTTGTATTTTCCTTGGAGATTCTTTGATTTCTTGGAAATCTGTCAAACAAGGCAACGTTTCAAAATCCTCAGATGAGTCAGAGAGCGTGCCTTATCCTTAGTAGCAAGTGAAGTAATTTGGTTACTTCAATTGCTAATACACTTTGAAGTTCATGTTGACATAATCATGCTCTCCTGTGATAATAAGTCTACAATTCACTTGGCCTCTAATCCTTCCCATCATGAGAGGTGTAAACATAGTGATATTGACTATCACTTCATCTGTGAACTACTTCAGAAATAACTACTCACATTGATTCATGTCAAGATCAACATCAAGTAGCTAATGTGTTTACCAAGGCTCTGCCTACTGCAACTTTCCATGCATTCATCCACAGGTTGCACTACTAGAAAAAGCATCTTCAACGACGGCTCTTTGAGACATTTAACGACGATTTTTTGAACTCTTTGAAGCCAACGTGGTTGGAAGTCAACACTTTCCACGACGGTTCCTTAACCATCTTACAATGGGAGATTTGACATCGGTTTCATGAGAAATCGTCTTTAAAAATTCACCATTCTAATACGATTTTTAGGTAAAAACCATTTTAGAATGTTTTTTTTAAATCATAAAAAATTGAGGATTCTAAGATGGTTTTCTCATAAACTGTCTTAGAAAGTCTACTTTCTAATACGGTTTCTGGAAAAATCATCTTAGAATATCTATTTTCTAAGATGGTTTTTGGGAAAACCATCTTAGAATGACTTTTTTTAAAATTAAAAATTAAAAACATTGAGTATTCTAAGATGGTTTTCCCAACTTTCTAAGATGGTTTTTCACAGAACCGTTTTAGAGTGTATTTTGTTACAAGAAAATTAAAAAAATTAAATAATGAATTATCAGTGGTGGCCTCACAGAAATTATCAACGTCATTTGTGAGATACTTCTTACCGATAATGATACCCCTAAAACAGACATTCACCACAAATTAAGATAAACACTGAATAATAAATAGTAGTTTTCTTTTCTTCCATTAAATCATTAGCATTCTTACTTATATATGACTTTCAAATTTATATTAAAAATAAGAAAATATGATTGATCACAAAGAAGACTACAACCAACCTGCAAGGATCCTAGTCTTATTTGCCGTATAAACTATATAATGTAACATGATATTATATTATCTAATTTTTTTGAGGGGTATCCAATATTGTTGAACTATGTGCACTATTAGAAAGAATACAGTCTGAGAGAAAATGAATTACCTTATGAAAATTAAAGATTAAATCCAACTCACAAACCTGGTAAGAGAAGTAAGAGAAACAAATTCAGGTTCTAAAGTATGTGTGCAAATTTTTAATAACTTTAGAATTCAACAATTTACGATACTAACATTGCCAAAAAAATGATCCAATGTCTCAAAATAGAGATGAATAATGGCCAAGGTCTCCAACTTATTGTCTTTGTGATCATTGCAAATGCAAAAGTATAGGCTAGCATATCTAAACAATAACCAAAATGAAGAGTCTTAAAATTATTATAGTTTAGTGTATTTTGTTAGCCATGCAACTGAGGGAACAATGAAAGGATCAATCTTGACCCACCTTTTACAAGCAACTCCACGAATTGATTCTATCTTGGATTCTAAAATAAATTGTGGAATTTGTGTTGTCTTGCCACAACTTGTTTCACCTGAAATGATTACTACCTAAAAAATATGCCATTTAATAACTAACTATCAAATTATAGATATCTAGTTTTAAAAGGATTGAAATTAAGACTTTGAACTATTGTTTAAATCATATATTTACCAGCAACCAACCTGCATATGTGAATCAAAGTAAAGGATAACCTAGAACTTAACCAAGAGGCATACTAGATTTTGTATTAATTAATTTATTATAAAAGCTTTACTGTCACGATAACATCAGTGGCTCTACCAAAAGAGTGTTTTTAGTGACACTAGCAGTGGGCATATAAAAGCTGATAAAGTTATGTATCACTCCAAGAGTCTTAAGACCATAGAGATTGTTGAGAACATTAAGTACATCTTATCACCCCTAAATCAAAGAATAGAGGAACTTACATTGGATCTTTGTCAGTGGGTCATTGGATGATGCTAAGAACCTAACTCTCTATCATGACATAACCAAACTAGTATACTGCAGTGACTTCCTACTAATCCAACTTCTTGTACCAAATTGTTGTGAAAGGCGTTAATGACACCCACTTGAACAACAACCCCGCCAGTCTCATGTGTGACCTCACCATTCCAACCTCTAGCGTCGGCTGAGCCCATTACTCTCGTCCGGTTAGATTCAGACAATTTGGAAATTGTTTTCTAGCGAGCTTGACCACCTTCTTTTCCTTCTCCGTCAACAAACTCATCCCCTCCTCAATCAGTGGCGGTCTTGCCTTCATCCTCTCGTCAGATGACAACACCATCAGCGACGACAACGAGTTTCTTGGCCTTGGCGGCGACAACGGGTTTCTCGGCCTTGGCGACCATGGTGGCTTTATTACCGTGGAGATTTGAAGAGAGGTGACCCAATCAATGCATGGATCGAGTTTGATGGATCATGCAAAGGGTTAAGCGTATGGGTTTCGTATTCCAATATCAAATCGAAATATCCTGTTTTGACAATGAATCTCGATCGGGGCAGTGATAGGCATCGATGATGGTGATGTGGAGGGCAAGGGAGGGGAGGGTGACAGTGTGGGTGGTGCATGTCGAGGTGGAGGATGCTAAGTAGGGAGAGGTCGAAGGCAAGGAACATGAAAGGCAGGATTTTGGCGGTGATGGCGGAGCAGAAGAGGCGGGCATGGTACCAGGAGGGGCTGAGGCCATGGGTGTGGTCAGAGTGGAGATGGGTGAGGGTTTGGAGGTTGTGAGGGTGAGAGTGAGAGTCAGAGAGAGGGTTTGGAGGAAGTGTTATTGGAAAGTGAGAAATGATTGAAGGAAGTGCGGGATAGAGAGGAAGCGACAAAAAAATGAATGCTTATACAACTACGATTGTGTCTAAAAACTGTTGTAGCTAGAAAGCGATAAAATGCCAATAATGACAATTTTTGTAAAAACGTCATTGCTCATGCCCTTTTATTTACAAATTTGTCACTACATTTTATTTTAAGACAATTTCTGGAAATCGACTTTAATTTGACGTCGTAATATATTATTTTTATAGTTGTTATTCTAAGACGATTTTGTAAAAATTGTCTTAGAATAACAGTCTTCTAAGACGGTTTTCAAAAAACCGTCATGAAATGGCAACAATTTATGACAGTTTTCACAAAATCGTCTTAGAATGTTAGTTTCTAAGACGATTTTTGCAAAATCATCATAAATGGATTGTATTGATTTACAAAAATGTTACCGCGTTTCTTCCTAAGATGATTTTTATCAACCGTCGTTAAATCAACGTCATAAAAACTCATTTTTTTATTATAACATATATTCTCCAACTTGAGGAGGGATATTAGAGTTAGTTAAATTAATGTAGTTGTAAAAGTAGTTATTTGAGTTAGTTTGTTAGAAGTTAGTTAGTTCTAAGTTGATGTATATAAAGCAATCATTGTTTAATCATTTACTAATTTTCAATGAATTCATTTCTAGTTCTCTCATCTAACATGGTAGCGTGTTTAGGGACTCTAAGGGTAGTTTTTTTATCAGCTGTTGTTTGTGCCCTAGCTAGGAGTTAATTTGCCCTATTGATATGGTGGAAGTTTGGGCGTTTGTGCACGGCTTGAAGTTTGCCTACCAACTTGGTTAGAAGAATATCATTCTTGAGTCTGATTCCCAGGGTGCGGTGTCCTTGGTTTCAGATCCATGTGAAGTAGTCAGATCCATGTGAAGTAGCGTCCTCTTTTCTCCTTGTTCCAGGAGTTCCAACGCCTTAGTGGCAATATTCACACAAGTGCCACGTTGGTTATGTTGATGATGAAGCAAATTTGGTGGCTCAAGGATTAGCAAAGTACGGATTGTCTATGGTGGAGGAGTACTTAGGCTCTTTGATTCTATTCCTGTTTTTATTTCTGCAACCCTCATGGGTAATGTAATTTCCATGCATTCCTCTCATAGGAATTAATAAATTAAGGTTGGGAGTGGGGTGTTTCACCCCTCCCTTGCAGCAAAAAAAAAAAAAAAAAAAAAGTAATACCAAAATCATTAACGTCTAGCTTTTATCAGTCATATTAAAATGTTCGTTTAGTTTATATATGTATTAACTATAGTATTTATTTCCTTTATAGATTCCATTTATGTAGCTTTATAGAACCTGGCCAGAACACAGAAGAATAATGGCTGTGAATGGATGGTCGCAAAATACATTTAGCTTTATACAACCAGGATTGCCATATGCCTTTTGTAGGTTATACGTTCATTTTTTTTTTCCTAGGTGGGAAAAGTAATCAAAGTATCCACAATTTTATTTCAGAAATATTAAAGTGTAGATCGAATATTGTGTCTTCCCTCAGACACGTTTGTGATTATCCGTTGCTTCATTTCATGGGAGACGAGAAGAAGAAAAGAATCAATTAGGTACCGGAAAAGCTTAATAAATAAATTATTATAATTATTATTATATAAGTTTGCACGTATATTAATGCAGTTGTGAGTTCCCAATTTCTTGCGAAAAATGTTGGAACTACCATTCAACATGGCACTTCGGTTTCCCATTTTGGATTTCAAGTCTTTACCCTTTGCTGAGAACCTCAACCCTGAATTGCTACGTGGCGTAGTTGCTCTTGTTGCCGTTGGCTTTACGGCTGCATATATTTACTATCGCACAAAACACCCCAAAGGTATATATAACTCTAAATTTTTTAATATTTATTTGTTTCATTTTCAAATTCATTCCAATATCTCATTTTACATTCAGTGACAAATCTTCTATCTATCAAAGAGTTATCAATTTGCATGTTTTTCATATGTTTTATAAACAATGATAGTTGATAGATCTTCAATATATAGTAACTCAAATAATTAGTTCACTATCTATATAATTTATTTGTATGATATAATACAGTAATCTTATCAATTATTAGATGTTTGCTGCTTTAATTAGAGCATTATGATTTGACTGAACTAAAGTGAACAGCTCACTTTCGATGATCATAATAATCGGGATGGTTGTTCGGTTGTTGATGATTATGGGTTGATATATATGTGCCAAGTATATTAATTTAACACTATTCAAATTCTTTTTTATGCATAAAAGATAAAAAGACTTCTATAGGAGTCCAATCTATATATACTGCGTTATTATAAATCTAATGATAATATGTATTCATTATTATTCAAAATCCTGCACATACATTTCAGGTTTATTTCCACTGAAAAACAGACTAGGCTGGTTGGTTTGTTTGATTGGTTTAATGTGCTGCGTTATTCTCACTGCAGATTTTTTTATATATATACACTAATTTGAATTAAAATATAATTAATCATTTAAAAAATTCCTATGATTTATTTAAAATTATATGTAAGAAAATTAAAATTTTAAAGCACGGTAGTTTTCTGCATGTTTTCCTGAAATATTGTTGTCTCTATACGTCTTTCTAATTAACATCCTAAAAAGCAAATTACATATTCTTTTCTTTCTCAGTCGTCTCCTAAATTCGATAGCCCAAAATGTGTAATGAATAATGACATGCTAACGTCTGGGTTACATTTTTATCATGGTTTACTCAGTCTTGATCTATAAAGCAATGTGGAGTCAAGTTCAAATGTGCTCCAAGTTTGTAACATTTAGATCAATGAAACCACATTAAGATGAAGATGTACTAATAAAACTAAAATGAAAATAAAATACAACCTTAGCAAGCAACATCGACGTGTTTTTAAAATGAAAGGTGCCATAATTTGAAAATGTCACTAGACTCGTCTTTGCATTCCAAATTTACTAACTAAAATACAATTTTCAGGAAGCTTGGACCCCCAAAAATTCAAAGAATTTAAACTCATAAAGAAGACTCAGCTCAGCCACAACGTTGCAAGATTCAGATTTGCCCTTCCTACTCCTTCTTCAGTATTGGGCCTTCCTGTTGGAAAAAACATACTTGCTAGGTTTAATTTGGAAAAGATTTTCCTGATGTTGCTCTACTATTATATTTAACTTATCCCGTTGAATAAAACATCATAAATTTAAATACAAGAATTATAATAATAACGAAAAAGAGATGTAAAACTATTTTATATTAACTGTTAAGCAGGGGGAAAGATAGCAAAGGAGAGGAGGTTATGAGATCATATACTCCAATCACGTTGGATTCAGATATTGGCTACTTCGAGTTGGTTGTGAAGGTACATTATTTTTGTGGAAAAATTTCGCAAAGGGATAAATAAATTTACCTTTACCATATATCTATATCATAATATATATATTGGCATTAATTTAGTGAAATAATATACATAATCTGTTGTTTTCCAAACAGATGTACCCGAATGGAAAGATGTCCCACCATTTTAGACAAATGAAGGAAGGCGATTACTTGGCCGTGAGGGGCCCCAAGGTACTAAAACCCGCCGTCCTTAATAAGGCGAAAAAAAAAGATAATTAAAAAAAATAATTAATCCACATAAATGATATTGAAAGTCTAAATTAAAGTGCTTAGTTTTCAATTACTTGATAGTCTCAAAAGCATAACGGAATGTAAGTGTATATTTGCGACTTGTAGGGACGTTTCAGTTACAAACCTGGCCAAGTTAGGGCATTTGGAATGATTGCTGGGGGTTCAGGCATAACTCCAATGTTTCAGGTACGCGCATATAAGATTCAGGCACTCATTTTGTTTAAGTATTTAAGAAAGCAATTTTTAGCTAAGTTTAAGAAGTTTAATGGTGAAAGTTATTTAAGTGCTTAAGACATAAATTTTCATTATCAAAATTCTTATCTGAATAAGTATGTATTTAATTTATATATTCATGATTACATATATATAAACCTATTTCCCATCTTTTCTTGCAGCTCATAAGAGCCATTCTAGAAAACCCTAAGGACAAAACGAAGGTGCACCTTGTTTACGCCAATGTAACAGTGAACGACATTCTGTTAAAAGTAAGCATGTTACGAAATCCTTCTCATAATAGTAGTTTATTTCTTGGTTAATGTTGTATGAGCATTAGAGTAGAGAACCTACACAAACATTTCTGCTTACAAACCAAATCAATTACGGCACTGTGACTATATTTTTCGTTATTTTCTACTTAGATTTTTGTCTATTTAGATATAAGTTTTTCTAAGGATATTTACAGTAGAAGAAAATATAAAAATAAAATAAATTAAGCTTCTTCTATAAGTTAAAATCAGCTAATACACTTAATTGTATACAAACTCTCAGCATCAAACTTTTCTCAAAATTGGAGTGTATAAATTGATTTTAGTTTATAGGAGAAACACAACTTATTTTTTCTTATAAGAGTGCTAATGGAAAAGTTTATCAAAACAAAGGTTTATGAATAAGTTTATAATCCAAAAGGAGTTGATAGTTTGTTTTTTTATATATCTTTTATTACACGAGTAACATATTGCATAAAAAACCATAGTATGTTTTCTTAATAATATCATTGTTTAAATTTCTTTTTGGTTTGTAGCATGCTTTGGTTTTGAATAAGATTATCTCTTATATCTTATTTTTGTTTGGAAATGATCTGTTAAAATTTTATAACAATATGTAAAAAAGCTAAACATATAAATTCGAATATTTACTATTAAAGAAGAGCCTCTTTAAGAAATATTCTATATTCATAAACCATATGTGGTTTCGCAAGCATTACAAATTAAGTGTATTAGCTGAT
>PYAF01004677.1:80667-97538 GCA_007407185.1 Glycine tomentella
GGAGAAGATACGAAGCTCAAGGAATCAACAATGGCTTCCCTCTCTTTCTTTCCTCTTTTCTCTCCCTCTTCTTCAGCCTGAAATGGCCCTTATAAAACAAATCCGTCGATCCCACGCGGCTCGCGCCAGTTACCGCGCTGGTCGTGCCACAGCACTGCCAATCCACGCTACTCGCGTGAACATCCACGCTACTCGCGTGAGATGCCAGACAGCAATGGCATATTTATACATATGGCGCGGGTCGCGCCACACGCCACGCGGGTCGCGCCGCAGGCCAGACACAGTTTTCTCACTCTTATAAGCTTCCTCTCTAGAAATTATCGAGCATAATCATGTTTCATTAAGCCTAATCTTAATCCTAAGCTTAACTCATGCTTAATCCAGGTTTAATTACATGTTTAAAATTCAAGATATTACAAAGTTTATGATAAACACAGTTTAAGTAAAAAGAATATATTCATAGATGGTCATAATAACATTCATAGAATATGATGCATGATTCTCTGTTTATATGATGCATGACTCTCTTTATCTTTTATTTTAGTACCAATAGTCATGATAGCCCCAGTCCAATGGTCCAGAACTTGCACGATCAGTCAAGGTGTCACAGTGGTGCACAGGAAGGTCACCCACACTACATGTGATCATCATAGGTGGCGTGAGTTCCCCACTACCGAAGCACCCCCCAGTTCAGACTCCTTATTGTCTGAACGCTCGTACTCAGTTCCTATAACTATCTGACACACCTCCTATTGAGGCAAATAACGCGGACTAACCCCCGCTGGGCATATGCATATGAGACATATAAGACTGATTCATTTTAAGGTATAACTCTTTTTCATCATCTCATATTTATTTTCAACATCAGTCTTTAATTTATATCTCACATACTTTACTCAGAAACTCAACATAAAATATAGAATTCAACTTTATATTCATGTACAGAATCTCAGCATATTATTTATGTACAGAGGTTTATAGAAACATTTAGCAACACATGAAATTTAGAGAAATTCATAGAAACTTTTAGCAACACAAGAACTTCATAGAGATTCATGGAAACACTCAACAACACATGAACATTCAAACACTTATTCAAACACAAACAACACTTAAACTATCTTTATCATAAAGCTTCCCTATACATACTTATTCAAACACAAGTAATACTTAAATTATCTTTACCATAAAACTTCCCCATACATACCTTGTTTTTCTTCTTTTAAAAAGCTTGTCAAATTTTCCCTAGCTTCTCCTAGCTTTCACGTGATGCTTCACTATGGTGGGGTTTACTTTCTAACTTGATTTAGGCTTGAAAATGAAAGGATGGGAGGGATATGGAAGGGAGAGTTACACGTGAATTTGGTAGAGAGAATGGCTTGAAAGTGATGTGCATTTTAGGTCCCCCCCTTTATATAGTGTTTAGGAAATAATTTAATATTCAAGGACATTTTTGCCCTTCCTAACTAAATGACCTTCATTTAGTTCCATTCTAACTAAATCACCTTCATTTAGTTTCATTCTAACTTAATTACTTCTTATTCCATTGAATTGTAACTAAGTTAAATGATGACTTTTTACTTTTTAAGAAAAATCTTCTTAAGCTTAACCTACACCATACAAGTGTCTTAACACTTGTTTCCATCACATGGCTCCCTTCACAAGTGGCTATTCATGAAGATTCTTTCCTCTTCCACACTCTTCATTCACGTGGACTTGCAAGCCTAAGGGGAAGGAAGGCAATTTTTCTTCCTTTTAAGCCATTACATGTCATTTTTTGGTGTTAAGGAAAAATCTACTTCCATTTATGATTTCCACATGACATTTTCTTGTAGGAAGTTAATTTTAAATTAAATTCTTTCTCCTAAAAATCATATGAAATAATAGAATTCTAGATATCTTCAAAAATTGGCTTCAATGATAGTTTAAAATTTCTGACAAGCAATCTATACCGAATGATACACATCCTTGCCTACAAGACTATTCTTATTTTAATTTTGATTGGTCTGTATTATTCTTGATCATTAAAATTACTAAACCATTTTATTAAATAGATCTATACATCTTACAATTTAGAGAAAATTATCTAGATTCTATTTATCATTTTTTCATATTTTTCTAATATTTGAATTCTTCTAAATAAAGCTTCAAAGTTGTCACTTTGTAAAATTCATAGAAATTTTATCTTAAAGTTTCTTGTCACAAACTATTTGGATATCCTGTCAGCTAAGAGTACTTTATTCTTTTATCAGGTTCCCACAAAGCCTCTAAAGGTATCTAGTCATTTTTGGTCCGAAGGGTATTATGGTAATTTCACCATTCACCCTAGGGACATAATCGTTATTTCTAATAATATTCAAGGGTATTTATGTAATTGTAATCCTAAGGGTATTCTTGTAATTTCAATTTTATAGGAAGGATGATATGGTCATTATTCTTCCCATATTTTTGTAATATTGCTAATTAATATTTCACACAAAATCATTTAATCAAATATCACAAATCTTTAGTATTTGCTTGAATAGTTACACAAAATATTTCATTTAACACATATTTACAATTATGGAAATATTGGGATGTTACAATAAAATATAACATCTATAACATTTTGCGAAGCTAATTACAATGGTTAAAAAAAAGTCTACAAAACAATATATATACTGCCATATCCCATACAATATAGTAGGTATGAATTCAAAGTGAAATAGAGTTTGATTTGGAGTATCATGCCTTCTCGGTTAATATGTTATGCCTTCTCGGTTAACTCCTCCCTGCAGGTTTCCACGTAAATTCAAGGTAGTTTAAGCTTAGTTGCATTATGGACACAGTACACACACCAATATCTATGTGCAGCTATTTATCAAACAACTAATCTACTCATTTCACAATTACATCTATATAGAAATGAATTAACTAAGATGCAGAGAGTTGCCCGGAAAATAGAGGCCAGTTTAAATAGCAATACAGTTTAAAATAGAAATGAATTAACTCAAGATATTGGGTGAAAGCACATGAATAGTTTTATATATAACCTAGTGAGTGCGTGCCAATGATCATAAGCAACTGATACAACAAATGATTTAATTATAACTCTAGAGTCTAGTCATACACAAAAAATTGACAATTGCAGTGGGTGTTCAAAATCCCTTTCAGCGTAACCAGTGGTCAAAAGCAAACCTATTGCTCCAAGGGGACTAGTTAAATATTTGTTTTTAATGAATTAAATGTTTTAATTAGGTCCCTCTAAATATTTTCCCTAAAATAAGTCAACAATCCCTTCCAGACTCCAGAGTTCTATAAACCCAGCTCTACTACTGTTTAAAACGTATTAGGATAGGTACTTTAGTAAGACTATTATAGCCAAGACTTCACAAGACATCAATTTCTGAAAGCATCAATATGTTTCCAATTAATGGAAAATCAGTTTCAAAGATAATTTCTATTAATTTTTGAATGATATAGAGAAGTATAGAATAACACCTGGATGTACATTTTGGCAGTGGCATCTGCACTTTGATAGTGTTTGCTATTACACTTGAGGCAAACTCAGCACTTCTGCCTGCAATAGCAATTTCAAAAGTGTTGGTGACTGCATGGTCAGAAAAAGGGTGACTGAAGAGGGTTCTATCCAACTATTTTATCTGGTGAAATAATTCCAAAGATTCAAAGCATTTCATCCATGATTGAATAGGAAAATTGTTTTTAAACATGATAAATAAAAAACTATTAGTAGAACATATTTTCAGGAAAAACCAGTGGAATGCAGTTGCTGTATACCACAACTTGCTTTCTTATTTCTCTGGTTTCTCATTTCCTTTCTACTCGACACACTCACAATTTTATATGTTTCCTTCTCCTTCACTAAACAAGTTGTCAAAGAAGTCTTGAGAGTCTATTGATTTCTTCTATTTTTGGGTTGGATATTGGATTTGATCAACTTTATCCAAGCATGCATGCATGCATGTATTGTTAGAGCAAGAATGTAACAGCTTGTTCACGTATTTGGGGTAATTTTTGAAAAGAATTATAACAAATGAATAGATATTAAATAAATTACGGTGTATATAGGTAAGTCGTGTTATATAAAATAATGTGCAATATTATCCATCTACAGAATTAAATATGTAAAATAATGTGTAATTTTTTCTTTTTTTCATGCTTAATTAGTTCATTTACGTTCTTCAAGTTATATAAATTAAATTCCACTCATTTATCACTTTATTATTAAGATATTATTTTCTTGAATTTTATAAATAAATATTACTTATTAAATAATTTAATTACATTTAAATAATAACTATAAAATGAAACACTAACAGAACCTAAGAAATACAACTTTAAAAATTTATCCAGAATAGCATATTACTCAAACAACTTCTAACCCTTAATTTCTAGTTGAGGGTACATGGGCAAAAGAATTTAAAAATGGGTGTAGTGATAAACATGGAAGGTGTAAATAGAATTTATTTAAAGTCTGTCCATTTCAGTAAATTTATCTAAAAATAATTACCCCTATTACGTGAAAAATCCAAATTTAACAAATCATTTAATTAGTGAAGAAGAAATAAGGAAATTATAGAGATGAGAAATAAATAAAAAATATGCAACCCACTAATTATATTTTTTTATCTATTTTCTTTCACCTATTTATCTCTTTCTTATTGCTTCTCCTTTTCTCTTAAAGAAAATCACTATATTTTTATTCTAATTTTTAATTTTTAAATAAGGAAATTTAACATATCCTGATTTTTAATTTTTAACTAATTTTTCAATTGTTTTTTAGTATGTTTGATAAGTCAGTCTAGTAGTTTTCAAGCTTGTTTAATCTTGAATCTAATTATTATCATTATTTTTAAATCATGTTCATAAGCATGGCATAGATACAAAATTAGGAAGGAGCAATTCAAGGTAAAGAGTGTCAACCCATTGGACTGCAAGTAAGCAAATAAGCAAAATGCTTCAATTAATACACTAAATAAAAATTCCCTTTACACAATCACGACAAAGAAATGCCTATAATCTTCAAACACTAAAACAATGTCCAACAACCACCAAAAATTAAGGGTATTACAGCAATTGACATTGAATTAAACGTGGAGCTAAACAATCAAACACAGGCTTACAATGAAAATTATTCCACGAACAAAGAAAAATATCTCTGAACTTTAAGATGCTAATGTATTTTCTTGACCATTAAGATAATAGTTTTACTTTTAATTCTACGAGCCTATCAATAATCTCTCATCTTAACTCTTTTATAAACAATGGAGGTATAAAAATGACACCTAGAAAAACATAGAATTAAATATAAGCAGTGTTTTAAAGAATATATAGAGAAATGCCAATCACAATCGCAATCACATGGAAACAAAAAAAGGAAAGAGGAAAACCTTTGACACAATGGTTCCACAATCAGCTTCAACTTGTCTAAACTTAGGGGTATTTGGAAAAGCACAAACCAAGAGAGTGCAATCAGAGTTCCAATTAATCAGGCTTATATTCTGCTCCCATTTCCATAGCTCGTGACCTCAACATGCCCCTCTCCGGATTCACAAACCCTGAAAGCACAAAAACCAAACCTTCCTGTCCACAAACCAGTTCTTAGATTAATGAACTAAATCAACATTCAATAACAATGCAAGCAAAACCAAAAACCCACAAGGGCACCAAAATATTCCCACAATTTTGGTCCACATATGAATTACTCATAATAAGATATATTAGTAAAATTTGTTATAAACTTACAGGGATGATGTGTGAGTTTGAACAATTTTCTCAACAAAATTTATAGAAAACAACGAAACTAAATAAAAATAATAAATGAAAATTCTCATTTAAGTTAAAATAAATCTATGTATCTTAATTTTTCTCAGAAGTTATTTCCTTAACCTATATATAAATTTAATACAATGGAGTTAACATTTTCACCTTTAAAAGTCTAAATAACAGAGGAGAACTTATAAGTTGATATAATTAAACTGAGCTATGCAACCTCTCCACAAAAACTGAATTGAAAGTATATGAGTTCTTTGTTTTCAGCAATGAGACTGTTTAGCAAGTAAATTTACTTAGCACATATCATATACATGTGACATATCTATATAGATACCATGCATTTTGTGTAAGGATCTATGAAGTGAGGAAACTTGAAAGTTTTATGCCACTAGATAGTTAACTAAATGCTACAACAATTAACCACTCTCTTCATGTCCGTTGTGCCTCTTTGCTTAATACTCTCTACCTACCCAACTTAGATTCAAGTGCCTTTCTTTCATTCCAAATGCTCAGTATCTGTGGTTTCAGGTTGCCTTCTTTTGGAAAACAACATTGAGGTGAGAGAAAATAGAGAATGAAAAAACAAGATATATACATCCTTACATTACTGATTTTTCTTCACCAAATTAGATTAGCTGCAGAGTAACGCATGTAAATGAAAAATTTATAGTGAAACTATATCCTATAGGTATACTAACCCTCTCAATCAATTCAAAGTGGACCAAGTAGGTAGGATAATCACACCACATAATCAAGGCAGAGATGGACTCCAGGTTCATGTATTTTCCAGGAAGCAGGGTTGGAAAACTTGAGCAATGAAAATAGCAAAAAAGAGAGGGTAAAAAGAAGAAAAAAGATTAAATTACCTAATTGTTCATTTATCTTTTAAAAAGTTTAATTTATTTTTTATCTTTTTTTGGTTCAGTTTAGTTATTAATCTTTTTAAAATTTCAATTGATTATTTATCTTATTTTTCATTCATTTTAATTTTAATTTTAATTTTTTAATTCATTTTGGTTCTTTAGTCTATTTAAAATTGACATCACTAATCATTTAAAAATAATTTTTTTTGTTCAGTTTTTTCCCCTTCCCTACCACTTCATTTTTAACTAAAAAAAAATATTCTTAATGATTTATAACTTCAATCTTAAATAGACGGAATGACAAAATTGAATGTCATCGATCAGCATGCTTAAAATAAACCGCTATAAGCCATTTGCATGTGACCCTCATAAAGATACAGATGGCCAAAAAACTTAATACTGGCCCATTAGAGTTGCCGATTTAGAAGACCAACACAATATAAAGGCTCTCATATCAGGCTTTATTGGCAAATGGTAATGGCATACAATAAAACAGAATCCAATTAATACAAGAAGCAGCATACATAATCAGCAGTTTCAAAACCAACACAATAAAAAAGGCATGATGAATGAATTCACAGTTCATTGGGAAAGTACCACATCCTTGCCCTGAAACTAAGAAAAGAGCTTGCATTCCAGGCCCACCTGTGGTGTGTTGGGGCCTTTGAAATGATGATCTTGTAAAAAATTTGAGCACCGGACCACATATACATATTTGAATTTCAACAAAAGAAGAAAATCAGATATATCAAATGGAAATAATAATATGTAAAATTATTCAGCAAATGTTATGTTTTTTGCATTCCCAATGTTATGTTTTTTTTCGTGAAAAGTGAAAACTAATTGTGGGGTTTTCTTGTTTCATGTGCTGGTTTAGGTTCCTGCATCTTACACAACTGAGCAATCTTCTAGCATGAACTACAACATGAGAAACACTTCAACTGAGGGTCAACAAGGAAACAAGGAGGAAGAGAGAAACTACTCTGACCTATCTTTCCTAACAAAAACAAACCATGTGCCTCTTTTTCAATCTTCCACAACCATGTTTCAAGTGGTAAGTTGCATTTTCTCTGCTGATAAATTTAACTTAAAGCACATGTTTTCAGGGTGTATTTATTTAATTGATCATTAAGGGGTGCGAGACCGTTTCCTGTTCAATCTGTTTATCTTGACTTACTTGGACTAGTTTGTTTTACTAACATCTGCTATTTGTTAATTGTGTCATTTTCTTTCACTTCTTTACATTAATTAATTTTGTATTTAGTCCGCACAAGCATGTTTGAACAATTCAAGACTTGACTGTTGAATTCCAAGTTGATAGAACCAAACTTACAAGTATTTCCATGTATGCTTTCAGAAATTATTTAACTACTTTCGAAAATAAAATATATCTCTTATTTTGTGCTAATTGATATAAATTGTGTAGGTCATTGTTGTGTGCTTAATAAAACATTTTTGAAGTAGACATGCTCAATATTAAATGGCATTGAAGTTACTTAACAAACACATAAGAATTTCTCAGTAAGTTTCCAACAGGTTTAATCTTGAAAATGTATTAACTTCATTGTAATGGTTATCAAACTACATAGTCACAATAAAAAAGTCGTGACTTATCGATGTTTTGGAATGGAATATGCTAATCTTGGCACTTAGTTTATCTATTTTTAATTTTTGTTCAGTTTGAACAGCAGGAGCCACTAAAGAAACAGGACAAAATGATATCCAGTGAAGCTGCAAAGCAAACAGATTTCTCATTTGAGAGGACAGAAACAAAACCTGAATATCCATCTACTCAGGGCTTCTCAGCAGCATTAGCCTCAATTAAACCTGAAATACAAAGCAATTCTGCTCAGAACAAACATTAAAATATTTAACTAACTCACTACATGAGCCAAAATATTATGATACTCATAACTGTAAAAGTTAAACCTGTTGCTCAAACTCCAAGCAAAGCCTTTTCACCACTTCCTTATAGAATGCCTTGTCAAGCATCTAGCTCTCTCCATATAATGTTTTTCCATAACAGCACAAACCTACATGCACGCACGAGTAATCAGACAAGAAATTCAGGACCCAAAAACCATTATTAAATGAAATCAACCAGAAATATGCAGACACTACCAATGGCTTTGAACCAAAATTTCAGAACCAAAATTTCAAGAGATTGGCTAGAACTTCAGTTCTACAACCTTCTGTCTAGCACTTTGTTCAAGAGGAATCAATTCATCTTGTTCTTTGATACATTCCTTTAAAAAGAGCAATCATATCACCACAAGCCTCAGAAAAAAAAATGCTAAAGAAATAAAATTAAGAATAAGAAGGGAAATTGCTTACTTCTTCAATTTAGTGAGCTTCTGAAGCTTCATGCTTACACTTTTCTATATCACTCTTGATTTGAGAAATGCTGACAGTTTTTGATTTAATTGTTTCTGATATACTTTTCATCTTCTTTTGAGCATCTTCAAAAGGCTTGAGAAGCACCTTCATGCTGCAAATTAAATCAAGAATAGTCTTCTATTATACATCCACCTAGAGGAAAATCTAAAGACATTCTGCTCTACATGTATAGAGTAATTCGTTATAGATAAATAAGTGCATCCCCCAAGAATCTTGAGCACGCATGTCAAAAAGAAGCCCTTTTAATTAAAGTGAATGGGAAAGAAACTTTGATTTGTGTTACTAGTTTTATGTGCAGTCCATTTTATGAGTTTAACCCTTTTTTGGCTTTATTGTTGCTTATCAGGGTAAACTGTTATATCTGGAAGAAACTAAGATATCATCTTATGACTAAGCTAGCTTCAGGCAGCTATTTTTTTTTTGGTATTTATGTTTATGTTTTTTTTATATTTGTTAAATCCATAACAAGGACATAAAATGTGGAAAATCTCACAACACAGATGATAGGGTTAACAAAAGAAAAAAAATATAAGTAGACCAGCTTCTACCACCAAAAACATTGAAAATCAGCATCATGGCCTTTTTGGTGAAAGCAAATAGATTTCTTTATAGCCCTGCCATCAGAGTCGTTATTATACAGCAGAAGATGAATTCAGTGCCCCTCGTCTCATTAGCATATTATTAAAACTATTATGAACAATCAACAACACAAATGATTAATTAGTTTATGAATGTAATAATAAAATAAAATGACGTACACCAAGCTTATATACGTGAGAAACAGAGTGTTGCGTGAACAACTTTATATCTGTGAGAAAGAGAATGTGATTGTTTTGAACTTCCTAGACAGAACCGTACATGCGAAAATAGAAAAGATAATGCGAAACTTTGGAGGTCGGATCTATGACATTGGTAGACATATCTATGGTTTTTATAGCTAAATTTGTGACTTCTTTGATGTTCTTAGTATGTAAAAGAGAAGACTTATGGTGGAGTTGGTTTTGTGTGCTGGTGGTGGTGGTTTGGGGTGAGGTTATAGTGGGTGGAGGCACAAAAGAATAAGAATGAGAAAGGGAACATTTGCCCTAACCTAGAAGAAGAAAATGAGAAGGGTGCGAGAGGGGTTCTTACCAGAGTGGGTTTCTACTTCATCACCCTGTGCTTCGTCACCCGCAGCAGCGCCTCTAACTCGAACCTTTCCATCACCATCACCGCACTCCCTCGTCGCAGCGCTGCATACATCACTACTGCCAGCCCCAAAGCGGAAATCATCGACAGAATGCACAGGTACACATCGTCTTGCTCCCCGACGAGGTCATCGTCCATGTCAATTATCACCGATGCCACAATGAAGTTCCGGTGCATCAGAACCATGCCATTGCTCAACCCCATCTTTCTCGAGGAGTAGAGAATCGCCACTGTGTCCCCCTGCTTCACGCCGCGCCGTTGAGGTCGAGGGAGGAGAGGAGGGAGGGGTCCCTTAGAGGGAAGAGATTTAGGGTTAGGATTGAGGAATATGACATAAGAGTAGAGGAACAGGCGAGAGCAGGCACGAGAAAAATAAAGATGAATTTTAAAGCTTGAGTATTTAAATTTTAGGATGGTTTTAACAAAAATTGTATTTGAAAAGATGTTTCAAAAGCGGTTTTGGAATAACCGTCTTTAAAAACATCCCATTTATTACCAAAATGTCACTGCACCACATTTGAAGATGGTTTCGTGGCAACCGACTTTAAAACCATGTCGTAGAAGTTGCTTTATGTAGTAGTGTTTGTTAAATAGTCCAACCATGATTCTTTTGGTCATCTCTTCTTGTAGAAGCTTGGTTTTGAACCATATCATTAGACTCTTCAATTCATTGAGTGCTTCTAAAACTTCATGCTCTTTTGATAGTCCTCTATCTTCCCCTCCTTCTTGAAAAGAATTTGTCCTCGGATTTGCATTCAAAACACCTATATCATAAGAAGACAGATCAATGACATTAAAACTAAAACTCACCCCATACTCACTTGGCAAGTCAATCTTGTAGGCATTGTCATTAATCCTCTCAAGGATCTTGAAAGGATCATAACCCCTAGGTTGGAGTTTAGATTTCCTTTTCCTTTGGAAAGGAAACCTATCATTTCTTAGATGTACCCAAACCCAATCTTCGAGATCAAATACCATAGTCTTTCTTCCTTTGTTGGCATGTCGTGCATATTCCTCCATCTTCCTCTCAATTTGAAAATTCCTAACAAAATTGGCTCTAGAAAGCTGATTCTTACTCATAATAGAATAATCATTAGGTAAAAAGATTAAATCAACAGGGAACAATGGTTTAAAACCACAAACGACCTCAAAAGGAAAAAAGGAAGTGGTAGAGTTTGTTGCCTTATCATCAAGTCCAGCATTAGGACATCGATACCTTACGGTGATGTTGCTGATGAGCCTACAACATGTGCACATTGATAACGACTGTCGAATCACTACAAAACAATTAGACTACATTAATTATGTAGCACAGAATTAACCTAGGTCGACTCAGAGACACGATTAATTTGGTTCCAACTTCAATTCATTAATAAACAATAAGGAAATTTTAATCAAACAATTTGTAGGCAATGAATAAAAATTGCAGAAACACAAACAAGAATTGAAGAAAAATGCAAAAACTAACAGATAATGACAAGTGTTGTAAAACAGATTCAAGAATATCAATCCAATTCACCAAACCAAGCAATACAAATTATCATAGTTCTCATATAATGATCATATTATGAAGATTCATTAATTCAATATCATTAGAAGCAGTTCAATTGAATTAACTCCTAAATCAATTGAAATCATAAATCGGATTACAACATCATCCAAACAATCTATGACTAAAATTCAAAATTAGGAAATAAATCTATAACCTAATTCATTTTCAATCCTAAATATATTCATAATCATGAAAATCAAAAAGAGGATTGAAGAAGAAGATGATGAACATTCACATAGAAATTAAAATATTGGACCAGAACTCAAATTCTCCTTGCTTGGACTGGATCCTTGGATTGATTGATTGTTTAACCTTCCATGATCATCATCAATAAAAGAGCCATGAAATTTGTATGATAAAAATAAAAGAACAGACATGAAAGGAAGAAGAAAAATAAAGAACAACGAATAACAGTTGAGAGAAAAAGAGAGAGAACTTTTTAATTCTGAAAATTTTTAAAAGAAACTACAAATGATGTTTTTGCTCAAATGAAGTGTACTCCTTTTTTTATCCACTTATTAATTGCACTAATTTATAGAGACTAAGTCAGTAGGAAAGGATGGGCCATGATTAGGCCCATCTAATCTAACTAATTACTAATTACACCAATTCCCAGCCCAAATTTCAAGTGCAGAGGTTCTGACTTTCAAGTCTAAAATGACCCTCAAAATGACCGAATTGGCCTCGACTTCTCTCTGACAAAATTGTAGATCTTTTCCTTAGATTTTTAGGGACTACTCATATGCGCCATTTGGAGTTTTGTAAAGCTCTCTAGGTTCTGCACAAGGAAAATAGATCAAGCAAGCAAAAAAAAATCCGAAAATAAGCAACAATTATCAATTGAGCTCACTTGTTTGCCTAAGATAAAAACTGAGTTAAAGTGAGAAAATAAAAGTCCAAGTAAAATAAGCTAAGAAGAATAAAAAAATATTAAACTAAAAACACTCAATCACACATGAACCACATATTATCTTTCTTGGGGACTAGGATGACCGACATTGTACAAGGGCTCAAGCTTTCCTTCACCCATCCTTTTTGCATCAACTCTTCAATCTGCTTTTGAATCTCCTTGGTCTCTTCTGGATTACTACAATAAGCAACCCTATTAGGAAGTGAAGCTCCTGGAATAAGATCAATTTGATGCTCAATTCCTCTTAAAGGAGGCAAGCCATGGGGTATGTCTTGTGGAAAGACATCCTCAAACTCCTTTAAAAGTGTATCAAAACCTTAAGGTACTCAAGGGTACTAGAAGATAAGCACATATAATTTGGAATGAGTAAATACATTTGTTGTCTAGCTAGCATCACTCTTTCTACCTTCTTAGGTTTGATGAACAAACTCTCTTTTATCAATAATTATTTTTCACTCTTTTTTCTATTTTCCTTTGTTCTTTCTTTTCACTCTTTTTGTCATTTTTTCTTTTCAACTATTCTCTCTCAAAGGACTATTTTCTTCTTTGATTTTCTTTTCTTTTTCTCTTTTCATTCTCATTTTTATTTAATCCTCACATACCTCACTAGGAGACGAAGGTGAGAAAACTACCTTTTTACCTTTATGTAAGAAAGAATATCGATTGGTGACCCCATTGTGGATAACATCTTGATCATATTGCCATGGTCTACCAAGCAAAACATGACCAACTACCATGGGAACCATACATAAAGCACTTCATCAACATATTTTCCAATGGACAATGTAAGCAACACTTGCTTATCCACAACCAACTCACCATTATCACTCAACCATTGCAATTTATAAGGCTTAGGATGAGGGGTGGTTTTTAAACCAAGCATCTCCACTAATCTAGTGCTTGCAACATTGGTACAACTTGATCCATCAATGATAAGAGAACAAACTTTTCCATTCACCAAGCATCTAGAATGAAAAATGTTTTCTCTTTGTGTATCATCTTGATCTTTGCACAAGCTTCCCATGAGTCTTCTTACCATCAAAAGATCTCCCTCTTCCGGTTGAAGAAAACCATCATCCTCCCCTTCACTAGAGGAACTATGAGATCTTTTAGATGACTCACTATCCACCTCTCCATTCTCCAACACAATCTTGGTCCTTTTGTGTCAACATTGGGATGCAATATGACCCTTACCCAAACATTTAAAACATTTAATTGAACTAGATTATTGGAAGGCGGTTGAGTAGGAGAAGTAGGATTACCTCTCAAAGACTTTCTTATAATATGTTGTAAAGAAGAACCCTCCTTCCATGAAGTGTCCTTATCCTTCCAAGATGAATAACCATACGAAGACTTCTTGTAGGCGTGTTTCTCTTCAATTGTTGCTCCACTTTCACAGCCCTATGTATAAGTTCATCCAAGGTGTTGTAGCTTTGAAGATCTACAACATCTTGAATCTCCCTATTCAAACCATTCAAAAATCTAGTCATTGTAGACTCATTAGTCTCCTCGTGTTTTCCCTTATCAAAAAAATCTCCATCTCCTTGTAATAGTCATCAACACATTTACTTCCTTGATAGAGTTTTTGTAATTTTTCATGCAAATCCCTTATATATTGAGGTGGGACAAATCTATCCCTCGTGATTCATTTCATTATCAACCATGTGTCTGGTTGATGTCTCATCAATCTTCCTCTTTCCATTTGCACTTGATTCCACCATGCCATGGCATACCCCTTAAATTCTAAGCTAGCCAATTCATTTTCTTTTCATCACTAAAATTGTGACAATCGAAAACTTGGTTGACTTTCATATCCCAATCAAGGTAAGCCTCCGGGTCATAAGTACCTAGGAACTTGGGAAGTTTGACCTTCACATCGTCCATGTTATCCTTATTCCTCCGATGCCTATGTCTTCTACCATCTTCATAGCCATCATCACCCCCTTGAGAAGAATGAGGTGACCTATGATGTCTCCTTCGCTCCATGTCTTCCATTCTCCCACTCAAATCTTGAGTGCTTCTTTGAATCTCATCAGATTTGTCTCCCATCCTCCTTTCAACATTTCTTTGAAACTTATCCATTTGCTTAGCCAATGAAGCCATTAGCTTAGCAGTTCTAGGGGAAGGTGGATCATTATCACTTTCGGACACCATTGCTACAAGAAAATGTTAGTAAAACAAATAAAATATTGGACCTTACCACTCACTAAGTATTTGCACTCTTCAACACTCGTGTTTCACATTTGTAAGACTTTTACTATAAGGTTCACTCTTGTCTTTTTCCACTAACTAACTCTTCTTTAGCCCTTGAAATCAACCAAAGATTTCAATTCGAAGAGTAACCAAAGTGAAAGATGAAACAAATCCAAACTCAACTTAAGAGGTCAAAGAAGAAAGAAAACTCTAAAACTCTAAGACAAAACCTTAGAAATTTAAAAGACAAACAATAAAAGCTAAAAAAAAGTATAACTCAAGGAATGTCAAGCAAGACAAATAGGTAAAAAAAATATATATATAAAGTATAAACCACTGTAATTATGCAAAAAAAGCACTAGAAATCAATAATAAGAACACACCAAAAGAGAAAGCTGTAAAATTTTGACTATAACTTTTTTCGTTTTTTATATTTGGGTCCTTATATTTTTTGATATTTTTATTTTGACCCCAAAATATTTTTGAATATTTGCTCTTTAGTCCTTCGTATTTTGTCTTTGGGACCAGAAACTTTTGAATATCTTTTAAAGACAAAAAGATTGGATAATTGAAGACAAAGATAGGATAATTCAACAAAACGATAGGATATTCAAATCTGTTTTTTTTCTTTTTGGAAAAAAAATTAAATATAGAGAACGAAAATTGCACCTAAATTGATATAAATCTTTTCGAATTGCTATCTGGATTCTAGCTCTAATTTCCACATGATGACTACCAATGCATGAATGCTTGGATTGGATCATTTCCAGAGGCCAAATCAAGATACCAATGATAGATATTAGATCATAAAGATAAAAGGTGGGGAAGATAAAGAGGATGGTAATGAATAACACCAAAATCCTTATTGGAATGACAAGTTGATAAGGATTAGCCACAAATGAAATCTTCCTTGATAGGAATCAATTTGGGTTCAGCCAAGAACCAAGAAGAGGCTAAGCTCTCAATGCAAATGCTTAATTTTATTCAATTAAAAGTTATTCAAAACTAGCAATGTCTGAGTACTTATAGAATTAAGCCTCTAATAAAACCTAAAACTCATAGTTTGGGCTTATTTTAGTCCACATCGAGGCCCAATACACAAATAAGAAATTACTAAATTATGACATTACCAAATTATGAAAACTAGGAAAATTACTGAAGTTACAAATGGAATTTTGCTAAGCGTGACATTCGCGCTAAGCGAGCTCTCTTACAATCTTCAAGGTGCTCTAATTTAGCTCCTTGTGTCTTCCTCCATCCTTGCCTTTGTTAAATAGTCCAACCATGATTCTCTTGGTCATCTTTTCTTGTAGAAGCTTGGTTTTGAACCATATCATTGGACTCTTCAATTCATTGAGTGCTTTTAGAACTTAATGCTCTTTGGATAGTCCTCTATCATAAGTTAGTGAGAATTGATCGGGTCTACATATGGGTTGAATTGACCCGTCAGAGGTTGAAGATGAGGAACAGTAAAAAAAGGACCATTTATGCACTGCTTGGGTCTTGAACCATAGTGACCTTGTGTTTACTAGAACTCGCATGAGCCACTCGATCATTTTAGGTTATTTGATATTTATTCATTTTCTCGTATCTTATATGTTTATGCGTTTCTGTTTACTTTTGCAATTTGTGTCGTTTTGATTTGTTTTATGCGTGAATATATTCTGGAAAAGTTTATTCTCTGCATATGTATATTAAATCAAATGCTTAATATTATGCCTCAATTATGAAATTGTATATGAGAATTTTATTCATCATTGTATTATATTTTGATCTTGAAGTGCATAATATGATTTATTCTCATATGATTAAGTTTTATGTCTAAGTGATCTTTATAATTTTGATTAATTATAGTTTAGTCACAACATCTATAATTTGATTAAAATTATATTTTAAGTTGTTTAAAGATCATATAAAGAATTAGGCATAATATTGTAATTAATTGTTACACTTTTCATGTTACTATTCCTATTGCGATTATGATATTTAGTTA
>PYAF01004677.1:97638-114051 GCA_007407185.1 Glycine tomentella
ATTTTGTGATATTTAATTATTTGACTTTACTGCTTATAGTTTGATGCAATAATATAAAGATAATATTAAGTGATATATGTAATTTAATTAATTAAAGCTAAGCCACAACAACTTTAATTATTTATGTTATATATTAAGAGCCTTTGGATCACATAAGGTAGATGATATTAATTATAATCAGTCATATATAATATAGTAGACATCATCCCACAAGAATTTCTATTAAAATTTGTATGATCAATTAGGATAAAATATTAAATTATATTTTTTTATTTGCCCACAAGAATCAAGAAATATAACTCTATAGTTTTATCATAATGTTTATGTGAATTTAATTGAATTAAAATTTTAGCCCACATTATTTTTGTCTAAAATTTTAATGATAAGCATATATGTTGAAATATTTTGCAGCTATACAACCTATTAATATAATTGATGTCCCAAAATTGAGAGGGGGTATTTTTCTATCTGGAAGGAAAGGACTATACTAACGTTAGGGTATATGGGCATTGATCATGCTATTAGGAAAGTTGAGCCACTAGCAATGACAGAAAACAATTAACCAAAGGAAGTGGATCCGTATGAGAAATGGGAAAGATCCAACTGACTCTGTGTGATTTTGATTAAAACAAAAATATCAGCTGGTATTAGGGGTTGAGTTGAAAAGTATGATAATGTGAGAGTGCTCCTGAAGTCCATTGATGAACAATTTGAGACTTCAGGAAAGGCATTAGCCAGTACCATAATAATGAAGTTTTCTTCCATGAAGCTCACTGCTATGAAGGGTGTGCGTGAGAAAATCATGCAGATGAGGGACATTGTGGCTCAACATAAAACTCTAGAGGTGGACATGTCTGATTATTTTCTTGTGCATTTTATTCTGAATACTCCCCCAACATCATATGGTTCCTTTAAAATCTCCTACAACAAACATAAAGATAAAAATGGTCTATTAATGAACTCATGACCATGTGTGTTCAGGAGGAAGGGAGGTTACAGTTGGAGCAAGGAGAAAATTCTCTATTAACGACTAAAAAGATGGATAACAAGAAAGGCCATAATAACAAGGGAGGTGGTAAATTAAATACCACCCAAGCTGAAATTAAGAAAGAATCCAGTTATTTCTTCTGTAAGAAAAAGGGGCACATGAAGAATGATTATCCTAAGTTCAAGCTATGGTTTGAAAAGAAAGGTATGAATACCTTACTTGTATGCTATGAATCTAATATGATTAATATTAATCATAACACATGGTGGATGATTCTGGTTCTACAATCCATGTTTTGAATACTCTGCAGGGTATGGAAAACCTAAGGAAGCTAGTGGGAAGTGAGTTATGCATCTATTCAGGAAGTAGGATGAGCTCGCTTGTGGAGGCTATTAGGACCTACAATTTGATTTTAAGTAGTGGTTTTGTTTTGAATTAGGAAAATCCTTTTTATGTCCCTAGTTTTTCTTAGAACTTAATTTTAGTTTCGAGACTAGTACCTTTTGATTATTCCTTTTTCATTTTATAAGACATCTTTCAGTTTGTTTTATAAATCTAAGTATGTTGGAAATGGTGCATTGTCTGATGGTCTTTTCTATATTAATTTGCAAAATAATATCACTTATGACACTATGCATGTTAATGTTGGCACAAAACGATGTTTTATGAATGAAGATTCCCCAATGTTGTGGCATCGAAGATTAGGACATATCTCCATTTAGAGAATTAAGAGATTGGTAAATGATGGAGTACTTAGCACTCTAGATTTTACTAATTTGGAGACTTGTGTGAATTACATTAATAAAAAGTAGACTAACAAGTCAAAGAAAGGTGCCAAGAGGAGTACTAAATTATTAGAAATCATGCATACAGATATTTGTTGTCCAGACATGGATGCATATGGTTAGAAATACCTCATCTCTTTTATTGATTATTCGCGATACATGTATCTCTACATGCTTAATAATAGATATGAAGCATTAAATGCCTTTAAGGTATTTAAATTGGAAGTAGAGAAACAATGCGGTAAGTAAATTAAGATTCTGAGATCAGATAGAGGTGGAGAATATTATGGTAGATACACTGAAGATGGACAAACGCCTAGTCCATTTGTGAAGTTTCTTTAAGATCATGGGATAGTTGCCCAATACACCATGCCTGGTTCTTCAGATCAGGATGGTGTAGCAAAAAGAAGAAACCGAACATTAATGGATATGATGAAAAGTATGGTTAGTAGCTCTAAGCTACCTAAAACCTTATGGGTTGAAGCACTGAAGATGGCATTGTACATATTAAATATAAGGTTGTTAAGAAGACGCCATTTGAGTTATTTTAGTGTTGGAAGCCGAGTTTGCAATATGTATGCGTTTAGGGATGCCCGTATGATGTCAGAGTTTATAACCCACAAGAACATAAGCTTGACCCAAGGACCATCAGTGGGTATTTCTTTGGATATGTTGAAAGGGCTAAAGGATATAGATTTTATTGTCCATCTCAAGGTACTAGGATTATAGAGTCAAGAAATGCTAAATTTCTTGAGAATGACTTTATTAGTAGGAGCGATCAATCCAGAGAGTCTATTTCTGAGAAAGATCATTCAATTTCTTAGTCGTCCACTTCAAGTCTGAGACTGGTTGTTGTTAACAATGCACCTTTACCTCAATAGATATTATACAACCAGTGATTCAAGATCCACAACCTACTGATAATCTAGTAGATCAAATTGATCATGTGGAACAAGAAAAAATTGTTGATCAATCAGATGAACAACAACTTCTTCAAGAAAATAATGAAACAACATTGAAGAGATCTACCAAAATAAGAAAATCAGCAATGTCGAATGACTTTGTTGTGTATTTGCAAGAATCTGACTATAACAGTGGAGCCAAAAATGATCCTGAAACATTTTCACAAGCCATGAGTTCTAAGGAATCAAACTTGTGGCATGATGCTATGAAATATGAGATGAATTCTATGGCATCGAATGGAGTCTGGAATCTCATTCAGTTGCCTAATGGTGCAAAGCCTATTGGTTGTAAATGGGTCTTCAAAAATAAGAAAGTTTCATCAAGCAACATTGAGAGATATAAAACAAGGCTCCTAGCCAAAGGATTTAATCTAAAGGAAGGAATCGACTACAATGAGACATTCTCTCTTGTATCTAAGAAAGATTCTATTCGCATCATTCTAGCATTAGTTGTAGATTTTGACTTAGAGTTGAAACAAATGGATGTGAAAACGGTTTTTCTCAATGGAGACCTATAGGAAGAAGTTTATATGAAACAACCGGAAGGATTCTCCTCTAGTGAGGGTGAGCAGTTATTGTGCAAGCTTAAGAAATATATATATATATATATATATATATATATATATATATATATATATGGATTGAAACAAGCCTCCCATCATTGGTACTTAAAATTTCATGACATTATTTCTTCATTTGGTTCTCTAGAAAATGTTATGGATCATTGTATATACCAGAAGGTTAGTGAGAGCAAAACTTGTTTAATTATATTATATGTGGATGATATTTTACTTGCAACCAATGACAAGGGTTTCCTATATGATATGAAAGAATTTCTCATTGTGAAGGGTGACAGGTTTGATTTAAATCAGTGCCCGATGTTGAGCAGGAGAAAATGAAGAACATTCCTTATGCTTAAGCTGTTGAAAGCCTTATGTATGTTCAGGTCTGCACAAGACCTAATATTGCTTTTGTTGTTGGAATGTTAGGGAGATATCAAAGTAACCCAGTTTTAGACCACTGGAAAGTTGCAAAGAAAGTAATGAGGTACCTTCAAGGGACTAAAGACTACATGCATATATACAAACAAACTGATGATTTCAAAGTGACTGGCTACTCTGATTCAGACTACGCTGGCTGCATTGTTTCATGAAAGTCAACCTCAGGATATGTTTTTATGCTAGCCAGTGGAGTTATGTCTTGGAGAAGTGCCAAACATACTTTGATTGCTACTTCCACTATAGAAGCTGAGTTCATATCTTGTTTTAAGGCTACTTCACATGGTGTATGTATGAATAGTTTCATTTCTAGGCTTAGAGTTATGGATTCCATTTCTAGGCATTAAAGATATACTGTCACAATTCAACTGTTGTTTTTATGTCTAAGAATAACAAAAATGGGAGTTGAAGCAAACACATCGACATTAAATATCTAGCCATAAGAGAACGTGTTAAAGATAAATCAGTAGTCATTGAACACATTAGCACTAAATTGACGATTGTGGATCCTTTAACTAAATGCATGCCACCGTTGAAATTTAAAGATCATGTAGAAAGAATGAGACTTGGTTCCTATATGTAGTTTTCATTGTAAGAAACAATATTATATTTAATGAAATTCCATTTGAGATGTTTTCTCATTCAGTTTATGTGCATATTAATTTATTTTGAGAAATATCAATAAAATTTGGACCTAGAATGAACATTGGGTTTATTCATTAAGTTATATGGGCTTGAAAAATATAATATAGTGTAATACATAGAAGATAATACTCGCACATATTAGAGGACATGTCGTCATAATTCATATATTTTATTTCTCGTTAGAGTATATGACAAGATATGTGGACCAAGTGGAAGAATGTTAGTTCTTATAATCTTGGTAATCAACCAAGACCGAGTCACAAAGTGGTCTACTATCGTAATCTGCATTCCCACTATTACAAATATAAAATATATATATATATATATATATATATATATATATATATATATTTAAGTCCATCACATTCTATACATGTTATACCCGAAATCAGCGAGGTGTAGGAACTAGGGATAGCAATTAATAATTCTTGAGAAACTACAAATCTGAAAGCTAGACTTCGACTTCAAGGACAGTGATACTAATTTCAAAGGTGAACCATCAATTTTAAAATAGAAAATAACGTACTCTATATATTTCAAATTGGAAGGAAGACTTACATTGAAGAAGTAGAATGCTGGGCTTCGGGGGATGGAAGGTCTGTTCAATTCTGGACTGACAAGTGGATAGACCCAGAAACTAGAAATTAGATTGATGGATAGACCAGAAATCAGATTGAATGATGGCCATAATTGCCATAAACTAAGGAGGAAGGATTTCAAGGCTGTCGAAATTCAGATAGACTCTGAGGCAGTTGTTAATAGTTTACTCACATCTATAGGGAAGCAAATATTTGTGCTTGGCTAATGCAGCACATGATATGCAGGTAGATTTTTTTATGTATGAGCAACCTCCGACTTTCTTAAGCTAATTGCTTCTGGCTGATGCCATGGAATTCCATTAATTTCGTTTCCCGGACTTCTTGCTTTGTAGTTCCTCTTTCCGGTCTTAGGCCCCATTTATTAGCAAAAATATAAAAGTACGAAGAGGTAAGTTGTTGATTTGAGTGTTTATTTTTTTTATTGTTTGAAATAATTTTAAATTTTTAAGATTTAGAAAATATATATGAAGAAGAAAATATTCTAAATTGTCATTGCTTTTTCACTTATTTAAAAAATAATAAAAGTTTTGATTTGTTGTTTTTATTTTTGAGTTTGTTTTTGAAAATATTTTTAGAGATATTTTCTAAATTTTAAACAAACTTATTTTTACTCTTATTTTTTATTTTATTTAAAAATAAAATAAAAACCATTGAAATCAAGAACCACCGCATTCGGTTCTTTTTTACTTTTATAATTTTAAAATATAATTCTTGGTAGGTATAAATTTTCTATTTTTAATAGCCAGATTTTTTTTATATGGATACTATCATTAAATATTTCTATTATCAGTAAGCAAGTAGAAGCTAATGGCATACATTATTTTTTTGGAAATGAATGTTCTATTATCGAAGATATATATTTTATTTTCCCTGAAAATATTTAAATTAATATTTAAATTTTCTTTTAAAGATTAGTATTTATAGGAGTTTTTTTTATCAAATATATAAGAGTCTGAAAGTCTTTGTTTTATTTTATAAGACTACTATTTATTTGTTCAGAACTATTTTGTTGAGGATTATTTTAGGGGTATTCATAGATATGGGTAATCCATGAATCATAATTGACCTAAATCCAATCCGAACATTTGAGTTGGATATTTTGTGTATTTAGATTGAACTCGAATCAACCCATTCAAATTTGTTGACTTTTGAGGAAGGTCACATGTTTTGATTTATATATAAACTTGTTGACTTGTTAACCAATCCCATGAACTCGTTGCTTAATATTAAATTACTATTACTATTTATATAAAATATATATAATATATATTTAAATTAAAAACATCACATATTGTTATTCTTAGAGTATTAGTCATAATCGCGGCTAGTAGTGGCAACACATTATAGTTACTCAAGTTAGTGATTGAGTAACTCTATTGAATTCAAGTTTATTTAGTATCTATAGTGTACTGTGATGTTTGCAAAAAAATTGAGGATAGGATGATTTGACGAAAGATTGGAAGTTTAAAATGAATGTTGCAACTTGCAATTAAAATTAATGTGATTGAGGGTGAAACATATACATTTTGAGTAACACTTTGACATAGATGAAGTCATGAGATTTTATGTATTTGTTTTTCTTTTATCTTTTAAACATTATCTTTTAAATTTGGATAAGGGATATATACTCTCATATTGTATGATACTAGTTTTAAAAAAAAATCTTATAAAAATAATACTAAATTTTAAAAATAAAATAAAAATTAAATAACTTGACTCGTTGACTTAAACCAACCCAACTCATTCATGAACAAGTTGGTTTGGATTTGGTATTACAAAAAATTTCAAAAATCAAATTAATTTTGCTAAACTCGATCCAACTAGACTAATGAACACCCCTAATTATTTTTGGATTTTGCTAAACTTGATCCAACCCAAATTAATTTTTAAAGTATATTACAAAATATAAGCTTTTTTGGTGGTTTTTTGTCAAAAAAATTTAAAATATTTTTTAACTAGCATATTTTTTTGATAAATGGTTACATACTTACTAAATTAATTATTTTTATTAATTACCCAAAATGCCTTCCATAGTTACTAAAATCTGGTTAAATAGCTAATGCTGGTGGATTTGCGGCAAGTAACACAATTTTTTTTTTTTTGTTTTAATCCTCTTGTTCATTAGGAAAAATCTAAAGTTTGTCTGAGAGGCAAATAAAATCTTACTAAGAATTATTTTTGTCAAGAATCAAACTCAAATTTAATTCAAATGATTCAATCTTAACTTCAGCATATTAACTATTTGTGTCAAATCAAGATTGGGAATTAACACATTTAGATGCATATAATACTCGCTATTGGCACTCAATATACACGAAGACTGAATCCAAGCACAACTCCAACACAAAACAGGATTATTTTTTAAACTCACAAACATGTGTATTAATTAAACTAAATCAAACTAAAACAGAACAATTAGGATATATAAAAGTAACCCACATACATTTTATTTATTACATTATATAGTATAATTATTTGGAGGTTTATTAATTGCATGGGGGTGATTGTAACATGTAAGAAATAACTGGAATGTAACGACCGTCCATGTTCTCAAACTAGTTAGTGTCGTACCATGATTTCTTCTGAAGCTCATCAATTACTTTCTGATCCACTTGAAAAGCTTTGGTGAGAACCTCAGGAGAAATAGGTGGATTGGCTTTAAACAAAGCATTTGCAATAGTAATAGTTCCTGCATTTTGACTGCTAAGAGCAGCAATGGCAACAGCATTGCCATATCCCACGTTGAGTTGGAAATGAATGAGACCAATTGGGAACACAAACACATCACCCTTGTTCAACACTTTGGTAAAGAGACGATTGTTGTCTTGATTGGAAGTGACAAATCCAACGTAGAGAGTTCCCTCAAGGACTATGAGGATCTCAGTGCCTCGAGGGTGAGTGTGGGGAGGGTTTATACCCTTAGGTGCAAAATCTATGCGAGCCAAAGATATGCCAAGCGTGTTAAGTCCTGGTAGTTGATCAACAAATACAGGAGTAACTTGTGCATCATTTGGGTTGTCAGTGTTCCCGGGTTCCACGTGTAGGAAGAAATCTTCTGCTTTGACAAGCTTAGGGTCTTTGCAAAATTTTCCGTTTACAAATACTATAAATCACAAGGCAAAGGCTTTAATTAATAACAATCAATCACAATAATATTCTTGACAGCATCTCTCTCTCTCTCTCTCTCTCTCTCTCTCTCTCTCTCTCTCTCTCTCTCTATATATATATATATATATATATATATATATATATATATATATATATATATATATATATATACTACCTTTGGTCCTTTTATAAAAAAACAAGTTTTAAATACTCTAAAACTTGTTTTTTATAAAAAGGACCGAAAGGAGTATTATGCAACAAGCTAAAATTTTGTGTTGAGGAATGTTTAATTTTACATACCACCATCTTTTTCTTTGGCTGCCACACAAAAATCTTGCAGAGGACTAGGGTCATAGGCAGAGACAACAGAAGATGTCAGAGCCAAGATGGCAACAAGGAAGTACACAACTTTCATATTTTTCCCTCTTAAATGATTCTGCTATGTAATCATATGTAATCACTTGTGAGAATTGAATTTTGATTCATGTGAAGCTTACTATTTATAGGGATGAAGCGTTGAAGTGGTTTGCAATTTATCTCTACCGTTATTAATTCTTTAATTGATGAGGAACCATTCCTTAACAACTACATGCATGAGTGCGTAATCAAAGAATAGACCAAGGAGAAGGTCCATATGGAAAAGAAAAAGCAAGTGTTTCGTTAACTAAATCAAAGTTTAGTTTAGACTTTTTCTCAAAATTACAGACTTGATGATAATAGTTTAAAACTTTAAATTGGTTTCCTGTTACTGTTGCAAGTTTAAATACAATAATCAAAAGTAGTTGGTGGAATATGGAAATTTTGTGAGAGATTGGGTCACAATCGAACCATAACTAATATATATTTACCAAGTCTAAAAATAGAGACCATTTCCTATTGCCCTTGTCAACAATTAATCAAAGACTCCGGTCGCAACCAGAAATTTTATCTTGTGTCAGTGTTATTTGTTTTCGTACACTACTAAAGTATTTGAATAACATAACAGTGTTTGAAGATGTGAACATCGAAATATATAAATGTTAGATATAACCTTTGACTTTGCAGGGCCTGCTGCAATTGCTAATTCGGGGCTTAATTAAAATAATTTGCAATGGAGGGCTACTACAAGACTCTATTGGAAAAGGGGTTACGAGACACTCGGAAGCTTTGGGATTAATTGGACCACATTAACAGGCTAAATTAACCAAGCATCTTTTCCTGAGATTATTCATTCATTTAGGGATCCCAAATTGTTAACAAGACATACAACTCCTTATCTTGAGAGACATATAAGCGAAAGAAGGGGGGAGGGGGAGGCTAAAATGAGCTAAAAGCCTAGAGCAATCAATGATGAAGGCAAACTCATGATAGGTGGCTCACCAGATGACACACACTTATCAAACTTCACTAACCAGTGGAAGGTCACTTGTAGTTCAAGCCACCAAATTTGTACATATCTAATGCTCTTCCCAGTCAGTATGCTCTCTCATGAGGAAATGTGAATATTTTTGTAAATAAGGAAAAGAATCCCCAAAAGAAAACCAGTCTTGACAGGATTACAGAAAAGAGAAGAATAAAAATTGACAATATCTTTATGCTTGAAAAAAGTAATCCCAGTTAATACTTAAATGAGTTAATGGAAGAATGTGATGATGGCCTCTCCTTTGCTAGTAGTACAGACTACACAGTAATACTAAGATGAGACTATAGGGATAGAACTCGGGTAGGACGGGAACCATTTGCTTTTCTTCTCTGAAGAAAGATCCCAGGTACAATCAAACTGTCATAAAACTTTTACCCCCTAAAATTTGTCTCAACTTATGATGACATCCTATATATAACACGTCGGTCATCTTTAGTGAAAAGCCGCAAGTAACAGACAATGATGCTCTCCAAGTATTATTACAATTACAACCGCTCCTTACAGACTACATACTGCTTTAAGTTCTTAAGTTAGAAAAGTGAATCGTGAATCCCACTACACTTTTTATTTCCTTTTCAGAATTAGTAGAGAATCGTGGTACTGTTTCACTGTTAACAATGCTCTTATACTTACACCAAAATAACTTCGGATTTGGGGGCTCTCAAAAACATTAAAAACGGAACAAGAAAGATCAAACCAACAATAAAATGAAAACATATGTATGTTTCTAAATCTGTCATCTGTCATAATATAAATGTACAAAGAATGGTCAGGGTTATTATACATGCATATTCAATAAATACGGTTCACATTAGCAAAGGGCTCAGTTCTACTTTTTGGTGCTGGTTTGGAAGCCTATGGAGTTCCAAAGAAATTCCAAAATCTCAAGTTTCTCATCCCCTGCTGCAGAGGCCACAATACATCCATTTGGACTTTGCGCCATATAATGCACCCTGGAGGTATGGCACTTGAGCTCTGCCTTCTTCGGCATTGAAGGGTATTTCCAAAGAGTGAGCTGGTTCTGGGTGAAACCATGCGAGCTAAGTAACTCACGCTCATTCTTGTTCCACAGCAGAGCGCACAGTTGTGAGCATGTGTCAACGGAGTTCAAGCAAGTAGATTTTCCTGGAATGGACACCGAGCTAGTGCCTTCACAGCAGCTCTATGCTCCTCAAACCTGTGAAGCCAACCGGTGGGTGAATTTGAGGAAACCATAGTCACTCTAACATCATTGTTAACAATTCTACCATCCATCCCTCCTGTTGTGAGAATATGATTGTTCCAAGACAGTGAACCCACTCGCGCTTGATGTCCACCTCTCAATGTTCTTACATATAGTCACCAAATCAAACCATCAGATTGCATAAAAATAAATTTTCAATTTTATAAAAACACAAAAGAACATCATTGTAACAATCTATTCTATGCCATCAACCAATAAAGCTCTACACAGTAAACCGATTAGAGTTCACCTCGTATATGGTTTTTGAAGTAATTATTAAAATAACAAAAAGTGTTAAAATCAACAATTTTTAACTGTATGATCATTCATACTTGGATGATAGTCTCGCAAAACATTACACTTTGAGCCAGCGTTCTATTATGATACAAAGATTTGTTGGAAAAAAAGTATAATATTTATCGTCCTAAAAACATGAGAATCCGAGAGCTGGACATGCGAGTTGTTCAAACCAATGGTTATACGGTGTTGATAAGTGTCCTATTTTAGTAAAAGTCAAACTTACAAAACAACACTTATCTTTTGATTTCAGTAAATTTGCTTATAAACTTATCTTAAACCTAGTCAATTTGAATTTAGTATTTCTATTAATGTTGTTTTTCATATTTTGAAAGATTAGTACAATCACATGTTGTATTTTGATAGGTTCCGATAACTTTCGAAGCATCAAAACAAGCAAAAAGGGCATAAAGATCAAAATTAAGGGGTGTCAGAAGTAAAAATGGCCCAGGCCCAAGACATTTCTTCATCACTAAGCGTTTAACTCGCCCTGGCGAGCCTCCTCAGGCTAAATCACTCGCCCAGGCAAGTTCAAGTTCCAAGAAGATAAGCATTAGCTCGTCCAGGCGAGCAAACACAAGCAAAATCACTCGCCTAGGCGAGTGGACACAAGTAGGAAGCAAAACCTATAAATAGCCATGCATTTGTGAAGAAGAAGCATTCCATTCTCAATTTTCCTTGCTTCTGTACGAAATTCTCAGCCTTTGTATGTAAATTTAGCTTAGGATAGGTGTTAGGGAGAGTGAGAGAAGTGATAATTAGTGTAGAGACTCTGTCGAAAAGAAGCGGTGATGGTTTCCTTCATCAATTCTTCCCTTGAGGAGGTGCTCTCCACAATGATTGGCTAGCTTCTCTTAAGGATTGGATGTAATCTTCTTACCCCTATGTATCTCTTTTAATATTTATTTATACAAGAATCTTTTCTCTTCCTTATTGGTAATTTCATTGTGTTCTTAATGTTTGATTCTACTTGATCACTAGTTTCATGAACTTAGATTCTAAGACTGCAAAGTGCCCTTAGCATTTGAACTGAATGATTTTACTCATTACGTTACGTTTCTAGGAATAGAGCATAACGTTTTGATTGCAAATAACACGCGATTATGATTATAATGTTGGGGTATTTACTTCATATGCGAGGGATCGATATTAGGTAGATATCCTTAGAATTCTCGTATGCGAGGGATCGATTCAAGGTAAAATAATGTGTGCATCAATAAGGATACTAAAATGATTTATACATGGTAAAGTTAATTGAATACTAAAGGTATAAATGATGAAACCCAATCCCACTTTCTCGTAAATATATTTCATTTTACTAGTTTCGTAATTTTTCATTATTTTCGTAATCAAATGAAATTCCGCTCATCCTTATTGTACATAACTATTGAACTGTTAAGTTTTATTTGGATTAACTGAGTAGTTCAAGTCCCTATGGAGACGATCTTTATAAATTTTGTAACTTACAACGACAAATTGGTACGCTTGCCAAGAGTCCTAACAAGTTTCTGGTGCTATTGCCAGGGACTTGAGTCGCTCACTTGATTCTTTCAAATTTAATTTTTCAGTTGAATAGGACTTTTTCTTTACTTTTGTTATTTTATTTTTGTATAAATTTTCTTGTGTTTTATTTTATTTTATTTTTCCTAACCTCGGTACTTACGAGTATTGCAAGTTTGTTCTTTTTCCTTTTTGAGGTAAATTTCTTGCATAAAAAATTGTTATTTAAATTCTGAAATTACCAAGATCATAAAAGAAGAACATAACGGAAAAGAATCAAACAACCAAAGAGCCACCAAGTGAATCTTGTTCTATTTTGATTCTCCTTCACCAGTAAAGTCACCTGTAATTTATATTATGGCTGATAAAGGAGGGGGAGAAGAAAATAGACCACCAAGGAGGACTCTTGGTGACTATGCGTATCAACAAGGACCAAAACATTACAACAACATAGTCATTCCTCCTTTCAGTAAAAAGATGGTGGAATTGAAGCCCGCATTGCTCAGTCTGATTGGATCACATCCATTTGCTGGATTAGATCATGAAGATCCATACACTCATTTGTCTACCTTCATAGAATTGTGCAGTACCATGGGAGCCTCTAATGCAGATGCTGAAGTTGTCTATCTTAGAGCTTTTTCGTTCTCCTTGACTGGTAAGGCAAAGACATGGCTTCAATCCCAACCAAACAAAAGTCTTAGCACTTGAAAAGAAGTGGAGGAAAAATTTATTGTCAGATTCTTTCCTCCATCCAGATTCATAAGCGCAGAATCATCCATTGCTACTTTTTATCAAGGTTTTGATGAACCTCTCCATGAAACATGAAAGAGATTCAAATCTTTACTGCGAAGGTGCCTAAATCATAACTTTGATGATATTGCACAACTACATATTTTTTACAGTGGTTTGAGACCTCAGACAAAGATGATTCTTGATGTCTCAGCTGGAGGTACCATGGTGTCAAAGAGCCCGGAGGAAGCAATTATAATCATTGACTCCATAGCAGCCAATGATTACCAGTCTCACCATGATACATCTCTGATTCAAAGAAAAGGTATAATGGAGCTAGATACTCAGAATGCAATTCTAGCTCAGAATAAGCTCTTGACTCAGCAAATAGAGGCCTTGACAGTACAGATAGGCCAACTTCCTCAACAATTTCAGCAAACACATGGTAATTGCCAACAAGAAGAGGGGCTTATTATATGCAAAATCAGAGCAGATCTCAACAGAACTTCCAAGGAAATTACCAAAGCTACAGAGATGGTCCAAGTTCTTATGGCTGGAGGCAACAAAATGATAATGCATATTATGGTCCCATTAACTCTTCTTTTGCAGGTCCCTCTAACAACTCTTATGTAGGTTCTTCAAATATGGGTCCACCACAACAACAAGAAGCTCGGCCTGACAGAATTTCAAAAATGGAAGATACTCTAACTCACTTCATTACTACAAAAAGGGTCTTTTACGATGCACCTACTAAGACGGTTCCTAAAAAACCGTCTTAGAATGTGTGGCGGTGACAATTTTGTAAATAATAAGAGATGTACGACAATAGTTTTATAATAACTGTCTTAGAAGGTGAGTGTATCAAGTATACAAAGACTGGTAAAGGTTATAACCGTCTTAATAATTAAGTTTCCATTTTATAAAAAACAATATTCAAAGACGTTTTTAATTAAAACTGTCTTTAAAATTAGAACACTTTTATCTTATCCTTGGTATTCAAAACGTCTTTGAAATTCTTACCTTCTCCTTTCATTATGAAGGTGCCCTCCAGTTTTCCCCCTGCACCATCCACAAAAGCTAGGTTTCTCTCTTTCTCCCTTCAAATTCTGTCACTTTCGGTCACTATCAACCACTTCTTCACCGAATACCGTCGCAGCACCACCGACTTTGACAACTTCATTTTCGTTGTGTGTAAACCCAAGGTGTTGTGGTGTCTCGAAATCGCTCGTCTTCATTATCTGAAGGTATTTTGCTTTGTTTCTTCATTTTCTTTTTTATTTTTTCCTCTAATTTTGTGCTCTAACCTTTTAGAAGAGAGAGATAATTCTGCAAGGATTGATGGTGTTGGGTTTCAGGGAGATTTCCAGGGGCTTAAGAATAAGGTATTTTGATATTGCTATTAATATTGGTATTACACTATTACTGCAGCTGAAATGATTTTTCTGTTTGGTTGTTTTGATTTTTGTATTTTTTGTTTGAACTGCACAAGAAAAAACCCACCGTGAACCACGCCACAAACTCCACCGGTTCAGTGTCTTTACCGAAGAGCGTGAAGGACTTGAAAGAGCACAACTTCAGAGTTTTCACTTTGCAGGAGTTGAGAGATGCCACCAACAGTTTCAATAGGATGCTCACGATTGGAGAAGGGGGTTTCGTGAGTGTATATAAAGGATCCATTACACAATTTGATGGACAAGGTGATCCAATTCCAGTTGCTATCAAAAGGCTCAACACTCGTGGCTTCCAGGTATATACTCCGTCATTCCTATTTATAATAAGACATAACCAACAATTTTTTTGTCCCTTTGTTATAAGACTTCATTTTATTTTTCTTCTATTAATTATTTTTTTTACTAAAACATCCTAAATTGTCTTTTTCTCCCTCTTATGAAGATTGAAGAACATCAGTAGATTTTTCTTCTATTAATTATTTTTTTTTTACTAAAACATCCTAAATTGTCTTTTTTTCCCTCTTATGAAGGTTGAAGAATATCAGTAGGTTTCCAATAAAGTCAAGGATAAATTTGAAAAAATATTACTCTTGGAGAAGTTAAAGATGAGTAGATTGGAATACCATTATTGGCAAATTTAAAAAACTAAATTAATTAACTTTCTTAATAAACGTAAATTAATCAACTCTGGCTTATTACTCTGGTTAATATATGATATACTTTTGCTTCTTTTTTTCCCTCTTCAATTTCTCTTCTTTTTTGCGGGTTTAGTCGTTTGATGAAGATTTCCTACTCCTATGATCGTTACTGTTGCTTTTGGACCCTTGTCAAGCTTATTTTATTTGCGTAAATAGTATTTATTGTTTGTTTGTCTTCCAGTACTGTGATCTCGTGAAGGAAACATTTCATGCTTTGGGATCCATAATTGAAGCTCTCAGATTTTGGTCTAGCTAGCTAGAGAAGGACCACAGGGTGATCAGACTCATGTATCCACTGCAGTAAGTTCGTGGCACATACATATTCTCAAGTGCTAGTTAATGTCTCTTTCATATTTTTAAGCACCTAATCATAGGGACTTCACATGCATACGTTACTATAATGCAACACTCCTAATCAGACTCATTATTTTTCCTTTGGGAAGAGTATTACTATTGGGAGCACTCTAGAACATCCAGGGACTTACGGTGCTAAAATCTGTAGACCTTAAAAAGAAGTTCTTTGAGCATTCGAGAGGGTTTATTAAACAAAATATTATAATAACAAGTGTCTTTCTAATCAGTTTTCTTAGAGTAATGGTTAAGGAAATAAAAAAAATATTTATTATATAAATCGTAGAAAAATATAAAAAATATCATAAGCAAAATAATTTTTCATTTTTCAAAAAAAAAAAAACATTTTTACTTTAAGTTTCTTAATCAATATCCTTAGTATACACTGATTAACATTTATACATTAGGATTTCACAATCCCACCAATTTCTTTTTATTTGACAGTTGTTGGGACAATTGCTATGAATGATTATTTGTAACACTACTAAAATAATAGGATTTAACATCGCCCTATTAACATCGGTTATAATGAAAACCGATGTAACAAAATATGCGGTGGTATTTTTGTAAATAAAATAGCGATTTTAACATCGGTTATTTAAAAACCGATGTTGTCTAAGCACGTACAACATCGATTTTTAAATAACCGATGTTAAAATATCTATGTTAACATCGGTT
>PYAF01004678.1:0-14268 GCA_007407185.1 Glycine tomentella
CTCGGCCAGTCCACGCTGTTAGCATGGAATCTCACGCTGTTAGCGTGAGATGTTCGAAACTGTTTTCTCCTTCTTCTCTCAACTATTTTCTTAAGCTTTCTTCAAAGGATTCCAAAGCATATTTATAATTCTTAATCTTATGCCTAATCCGGCTTAATTTAGGCTTAAACACATGGTTTAAAACTCTAGATATTACACAAATAAAATTAAAAAAATAGTCGTATATTTATTTACGATTTTATTTTACGACTTTGATGTCATATTTTAAAAAAAATTACATTACAAAAGTCGCAATTTAATACATGATTCAGTGCAATAAAATTAAAAACTAGAAGTCGTAAAAAGATTTGTGACTTCATTTATAGAAGTCGTAAAAATTTTACGACTTACCCCTTTTTTATAAATAATTTGAAAACTATCACTAATCGGTAATTAAAAAAAAAAAAAAACCTTTTGGTAAAATGGCTGGTGTTGATGTGGGTTTTTGCTTGTATTTTACCGGAATGGGAGTGGGTTCAATGCACGTCATTTTAACGCTCTTCTTCTGAGGAGTGTTTTATTTCAGGTGTTTCTAGTGTGATTTTGTTTGATTTTTAAATAAAAATTATTTAAATTAAATATAAAATAAATTATAATTTGATTTAAATATAACATTAAACTTCAACTAAAATAAATTAATTTTTTATGAGATGATTCTGTTCAGTTTGACATTTTTTTTTATTTTTTAATATATTATTATAATTTAAAATTTATCAACTAAATTTACATAATTATTATGCTTATTATTTTAAAAATTAATTTTATTTTTATTAAATTTTTGTTAACATATTTTAGTTGAAAATTATTATTTTTACTTTTATTTAGTATTAATATAAAATGATATTATCAACTCTTTTTAAAATATAATAATAATTTGTGTATCACTTGATATTTAAAACTATTTTTTAACAATATTAATATATCCTTTTTAAACATATGAAAGTAAAATATTCATTTTGGGTTCTTGTAATTTTCGATTTATTATATCAATTTGATGGTTTGCAAACGGTTTTATTTGATTTTAAATAATGCTACTCTACACACTACTTACCTGGTTGGATGGATGTCTTGTTTATTGTTTTTACTGTTCTAGATGCATGACAAAACTTGTATTAAAAAAATATATCATACTAGATTAAAAAAACAAGTATTTATTTGCATGATTGTTTTTGACGAAAAATTTATGTAAAGGGGGTAATTTTTTTTTTAAATTACCATTTGGGGGTTCTTTCAAAATTATTTACAGAAAGGGATTAAGTCGTAACATACATTACGACTTCTGTAAATGAAGTTGTAAATTTGTTTATGAATTCTATTTTTACAACTTTCATATAATTTTTTTTTATAAAAATACGAATATAAAGTCGTAAACTAAACTCGTAATTATTTTTATGATTTTCCTTCATTTTATATGTGTTTATTGTTCATGGAAATACGACTTTGAAGTCGTATATGATTTAATTTTTTTATACTAAAGTCGTATAATCATGTACAACTTTAGCTTTTGTTTTTTTAGAAGTTGTACTTGCATGTATGACTTCTATTTTTTTTTAATTCTGTTTTTTTTTGTTTTGATTTTTGAAAAACATTTGTTTTTTAAGTGTTAGTTTCATGATTTTTAGTAAAAAAATAAATCTTTTTTAATATCAAAATTTACAAATTAATATAAGTTTTAATTTTTTTGTGATTTTATATTTTGTATATATTTTTTAAATGTTTTTATTTAATATTGTTTGATGTAATATATTTTTTAATTTTTATATGGTTTGATTTAATACTGTTAAGTTATTTGCTATATTTAGTTTTGGATATATGATTTTATCTAATATATTTTAAATTTATTGTTAATGTTAAGATATTTATTTGACAAAATTAAATTGATTTAAAAAGTAGTTAATTAATTTTTTAATAGTAAATTATAATACATCAAATAATATTTAGATTTTGTTGATTAATATTTACTTGTTAATAAAGAAATTAAAGATTTGGGACAGTAATACCTTAATTTTTTTTCTAAACACATTAGCATAATGCAAAAGAGTTATATTAAAATGGAAAACATTAAAATGTATTACATAATCCTTAAAAAAATATTAAAAGTGGGATGATGTCCCACAATGAGTTCTTCTAGAATTGCGCCTTCGTCTTTCATTTTATTGTACTGGATTTGTCGGTTGTTGTTGTCGTCTTGTTCTTCAACCTCTTCCTCCTCTTGTTCTAGGATGATCACGTGTAATTGTTTGTTATTGTTGAGAAACATGATCACCAGGCTCACCAGCATCATCATTATCGTTGTTGGAATTGTTGTTATCATCTTCTTAATCATCCTCGTGACTCATGTCTTGCATTTGAGTAGGAAATGATGGGCGATAATAGGATGTCAATGATGGTAAGTTATATGCAGATTGAGAAGTATTTAAAGTGGTACCAAACTGTGAGAATCCTTCAAAAACATTTGAGGTCGAAGGAACTTGGAATGAGTATTAAGGCATATGTGATGCAAACCCAAATGGTTGTGAACTTTGTTCACCTCGTTGAGGCATGTAGCTAGAGAAGTCCATCGATTGATAATTAGAAGAATCATGTGGTTCATGATGTTGGAGCATATATCCAAAAACATGCACTAGAGGTACATTGGGGTCAGCATGTGATTCATGGTGGTGATGGGCAAGATAGTACTGCAAATTAAGATTTATGAAGTTAGAAATATATTGTAACACCCCGTGCGCACCTGACGTATTAACATTATACAATATCAAAGTAACGCAACATGCATGGAAATGAACAGTAAAGGAAGCATAAATCCAATATAATATACATACTTTTACATATATGGTGAATTAACTGTCATATACAAGTATTACAGTCTCCAACTATAAAACTGCCTAGGCCTCAAAATACAGACAAAATGAACAAAATCTGAGCTCACAAGCTCAATCATCTAAGCCTAGGGTGATCTTCACACTATCCCATTGCAAGCCTCTTGCCTTGGGATCTCTCAGTGACCTCGATTTCAGCCCTTGCAACATAAGCCCCAAACAGGGGTGAGATAATTATCTCAGTAAACTCAGGGTTCTCAGAGGTTTCCCTCCCCCTGGTTCACTTCCCAATATAACCATGATTATATATATATATCACATAATTAAACAAAATTCTCATCAGTTAAACAGCCTTCTCGGCTGACCAGAATTTGCCACATGCAAATAACAACACAATGCAAGCATATATATAATCAACACATATTGCCTGAATAGATCATCCACTGAAGGGCACATCTATTCAGGACTTCACACTGAGTACCTGAATAGGATCATCCACTGAAGGGCACATCTATTCAGGACTCGCTCCTCATATGCCAAGGTAGGATCATCTACTAAAAGGCACATCTACCCAGGACTTGCCGCCCAATACCTAAATAGGATCATCTACTTAAAGGCACATCTACTCAGGATTCACATGGACGCCTATAGATTATCCCAGGGGAGATCATCCACTTAAGGGCACATTCCCAAGGGGTTCATTGTACCTCATACTACTGGCCAGTAGATTTCAAGCAATCACATCACAATTACCTCATAACATAATCCATGCAATGATACACTATACTAGTGTAAGCACATTATCATAATAAGCAACATAATGTACACTTTCTCAGTGTAATCCAATCACACACACACCCTTATCTCAAGATTTGGCCAGCATTCAGTTGCTAGCAGCCATCAAGCCATTTCATCAACATTCAACACATATACAATATCACAGAATCATAAAACATCCGAATGCAAGCCATATCAAGCAATTACCCATGTTGGGTATAGTGACACCCAAGCAGGGAAACAATCCCTGAAAACACTGAGCTTACCTGGTCGTAGCTCAAAATCAGCTCCCCTAGTCTCTGGGTGATCTCTACCAGCAGTATGCATGTCACGCCCTACAGTAGGCATGAATCAAACCATCAGAAACGACATTCAACCGTTTATATGGAAGGAAACACCCTTCCACTCATAACCAAAACAAAGTCCTCTAACTTAAGGTTTATCTTAGTCCGACTCCTACTAGGTCATACATTGACCCTCAATGGTCTGCCTCAGTCTTAACTAAGGCCTCAGAGTCCCTTTAGAACTCTGTGCAGCTCAATTCAAGGCTTATCAATATCAAGAACCCACATGGGTTCAACTCAGCAAAACACATACATAATCATGTTTTCACTGATAATTTGGCCTCATGAATAACTTTTGTAAAGATACTTAAATTAATTCAGGCCATAACACCTCCTATCTACACCCGCTCTTCCTTCACAGAGCCAAATTCAAACTTCATCACAATTCCACTTTCAACATACCATTTCACTCAGAACAACCTCCTGAAGAAATCTCTCTAAAGAACCTAAGCCTAATTCCAGCCCTATCATTAATTGGTCACTATTCATCCAATTCCCATTCCATGAATTAAACGGTTAAAACGGAGATTTCTTACCTCAATCCCAACAAGAAAGGCTCGAGAAGCTTTTCTCCTGGTACTGATGCCCTTGAATTGCCTTTTTTTTATCTCCTTAGAGCTCAGCTCTCTCTTAACACTCAAGGAATGGAATTCTTCTCACAATTCTCACAACAAGGCTGGATTTTTGGCTCTCAACTGGTTCTAATTAAGTTTATAGAGGATTAGGAGGTGTTTTAGTGATTTAGGATAAAGGTTTTAAAGCTTCTATAACTCAGTAATGGCTGCCTGGCTCAAAGAGGAAGATAAACAATGTTTTTTCCCTCTGAAAACGCGAAAATCCTTTATATAGGGGGCCTGCTAGAGGTCTGGCGCGATCCGCGCCACAATGGCAGTGGGTCTGGCACTCCCAGCGCCACCCTCGCCCCAAGAGCGCGGGATTCCAGAGATTCTGGCGCCCCAGGTGCCAACCTGTCGCCACCAGCGCCATCTTCCAGAGGCTCTGGCGCTACCTGCGCCATTCTTGGCGCCGATCGCGTGGAAATCCAGAGAAAATGGGTTTTCCAGGCCACTTCCCGCGCCACTAGCGCCACCTATGGCGATATCCGCGTGGGCTGCAAAACCACTGGCGCCCCTCGCGCCATCTTGGCGCTCCAGGCGTCAATCTCCAGAGGATCTGGCACTGATCGCGCCAACCCTGGCGCTGGTCGCACCACCTCGCCAATACAGTTTTCTCAGAGGGACCTAGCGCCAACCGCGCGAGATCCAGCGCCACCCGCGTCAGGTCTGAGGGTATTATATATATTATGAATAATAATATTATAAGTGACAAAAATTATGAAATAAAGTTATAACCTCAGAAGATACTCTCCCCCCACGCAATTTATATCGTCTAGTTCGACGTATATACTATTGCATGTATTCTGAATTTTCATGCAAAATACAGTTGTCAATTTCACCATGAACAATATACTCACTCCAATGATTTCATCTATTATCCAATTACGATGTTGGTAAGGCCAAAAAACATTTGTTCTCCCTTTCATATCTATGTCGTGGAGTTGGTCTAGGTTTGGTGGGTCATCTGGAATATTTTGTTGCATTCCAAATGGTCTCATGACCCTATCTACTGCATGTCATTCCACAATTGCGAAACATATGAGAGGTACTTTTGCACGAGCTATCATAGACACCTCAACATTATTAATTAATGGCCTTATTTGGGGTGTCTCATAAGGTGTTCACAAGAACTGCAAGACATATAGTAATATTGTCACATAAGTTTTAACCAATAGGAAACAAATAAATATTTAACTTGCATATTAAAAATCGAACCTCATTCACATGTAGTCTATCAAATATCACGCGTATCAATGTGACAAAATTGGTGGGAATATTTGTTTGCCTCATTAACCGAGACCACCTGCATGCAAAAGGAAATCCAACTCCTTCTTGTACTTCTTCATCAAATAGGGCATGTAACTGTGGGGCAATGCATTTAATACATTCTCATGCCCATGATTGTAGGAGCAACAAACATCCACCTATTCCAATTTGTAAGGGCTTTACAGCCCGATCTAGTGCTCGATAAAGGCAAGCTAATACTGTAGCACCCCAACTATAGTGACTTGCCTTAGTCAAATTTGATAATAGTAGAAGATGCATAAAATGAACTCGTGCGCTAGATGTATCTTGTAACATCCTCGGTATTTCAATAACTGCAAATATATGTTGAATAAAATATTCTTGTGCAATTATGGAAGTAAGTGTTAAGTTATGTGAGATTTGATTAAGTATTTGTGTGAAATATTAATTAAACATATTACAAAAATGTTTGAAGAGAAATGACCATATCACCCCTCCCTTGAAGCAAAAATTACAAAAATGCCCTTGAGGTAAAAATTACAAAAATGCCCTTGAGGTAAAAATTACAAAAATGCCCCTAGCTATTTTGGTTAGATATTTTAAGGTGAAAATTACATGAATACCCTTGGATATTTTGGAAATTACAAAATTGCCCTTGAGTCAAAATTACACAAATACCCTTAGATATTTTATGAAAGCTTTATGAAATTACAGAGTACTCTTGGATGGCAAATTATCAAAATACTTTGTGACAAGAAGCCTCAGAATAGGATTTCTATGAATTTCATACGGTAATAACTTTGAAATTTTATTTAGGAGAATTCAAGCATCAAAAAAATATGGAAAAATGATAAATAGAATCTATGGAATTTTCTATTAATTGTAGGATGAATAGACTTATTCAATAAGATGGTTTAGTAATTTTGATGGTTAGAAGCAGAACGGACCAATCAGAATTAAGATAAGAGCAGTCTTGTATGTAAGATCTGTGTAGCACTCTGTATAGACTGCTTGTGAGCAATTTATACTGTAATTGAAGTCAGTTTCTGGAAAACTCTAGAGTTCTATTATTTAATATTATCCTTTAGGTAGAAGAGTTCAAATTGAACTTTACTTCCTCTTAAGGAATGCCATGTGTGAAGTCATGTTGGAATCGAATTCTTCTTCATGAAAGGTGACATATGGACACAACGAGAACCACATAATTTTCTTCTCTTTAAGGAAAATAAAACATGATATAGAAAAAGGAAAGGAAGATAAAAATCCTCCCCTTGGCTAAAGAGAATACACATGAAGAAGAGAAGAAAAGGGCTAAGAAGTCATCATGCTTTACAAAATATTTACACAAGATAACATGAAAGGAAGAAAATCTTATCTTCCTGATATCACGTTCCAAAACAATTTAACGACGTTAATTCTGTAGCACAGGATTAACCTAGGTCGACTCAGAGATACAATTAATATGGTTCTAGCTTCAATTTACGAATAACAGTGAGGGGAGAATTTTATCAAACAGTTTGTGTGCGTAAGTAAAACTTGCAAAAACGTAAACTAAAATTAAAGAGCAACACAGAAACTAACAGAATTCAAAAGAAGTAATGTCAAACAGAATTAAAGCATCAATCCAATTCACCTCACCAAGCAATTCGAATCATCATTGTTCTCAAAAATTTATCCTATTGTGAAAGTTCATTCAATCTCATTAGAAGCAACTCAATCGACTTAACCCCTAAATTGATTGAAACCACAACCCTAACTGAAATATCATCCAATTAATCTGTGATTAATATTCGAAATTAGGAAATGAATCCATGATCTAATCTGTTTTCAATCCTAAATGCATTCATAATCATGAAAACAAAATAGCAATTGAAGAAGAAGATGAACATTCACATAGGATTCGAAATACTAAACCAGAACTCAAATTCTCCTTGTGCTTGGGTTGGATCCTTGAATTGATTGAGGATTTAGCCTTCCATGATCATCATCAGTGAAAGCCCCATGGAATTATTACATGAGAATGGAAGAACAGAAAAACGAAATGAAGAACAATGAAGAACAATTGAGAGAAAATGAAGAACAAGAGTTTGATTCTAAAAACTAAAGAAAAGAAATATAAAACTTGTTTATTGAAATGTAAAGAGTGATGTTTAAGTTTCACTAAAGTCACTAATATATGTAGTGACTGAGCTCTGAAAATAAAATGGGCCACAAACAAACCCAACAATCTAATCATTTGCTATTTACAACCATGAAAGTCAAATTCGCAGCCCAAAATTACAAGTGCAAATGTGCTAACTTCCAAGCTTAAAATGAACCTCTAAATGATAGAATTGGCCTCGGACTATTTTCAGCAAACTTGTAGATCTTTTTGTTATCTTTCCATGGACTTCTAGAACGCTCCATTCGGAGATCGGTAGCACCCTATAGGTCCTGCACAAGTCAGATACGTCAAGTGAGCCAAAAATCTGAAAATACGCAACAATTAGCAATTAAGTCCACTTACTTGCCTAGGCCAAAAACTGAATTAGAATAGGAAAATAAAGGTCAAAGAGAGGTCAAATAAGCTAAGAAGGATAGAAAAATACTCAACTAAAAGCACTCTATCACTTCTTTCCTTGTAGGCCACGTGAAAATGGAGAAAGAATGAGAAGTTTCATGACTTAGACAAGTGGAGGGACACTTGTAAAGAAGACATCATGACTTAGACAAGTGGAGGGACACTTGTAAAGAAGGCATCATGACTTAGGAGATTTTTGCATAAAGTAAAAGATATTTAAAAGATTAATTATGAGTTTAGTTAGGATGGAATGGAATAAGAAGAAACTAAGTTATGATGGAACTAGATGAGAGTAACTAGCTAGAAAGGGTAGAAATGTCCTTGAATATTTTATTATTTTCCAAACTCTATATAAAGGGAGGAAGGCCTTAAGTGGAAGTCACATTCAAGACTCCATTCTTCCACATATTCCACGTGAAACCTCTCCTTCATTTCACTTTCATCCTTTCATTTTCAAAGCATAAAGAGACCCCACTTCCTTGAAGAATCACGTGTAGAAGCTAGTACCATTAGGAAGAGATAGACAAGCTTCATAAGAGGTTATAAGGTAGGTATGAGGAAGTTTTATGATAAAGATAGTTTAAGTGTTGCTTGTATTTGAATAAATGCTTGAAGTTCTATGTAGTATGGCTCATATATGAGAAATTGTTGGACTTGAGTTATAGTACATGATTGAGTGCTTGAGTGAAGTTTTATGTATTGTTGAGTGTTTCTATGAATCTCTGTACATGAATGATATGTTGAGTTTCTGTACATAAGTATCAAGCTGAGTTTGATACTTGATTTATGTTGAATTTCTGTGTAAAGTATATGAGGCAATGATTGAAGACTGATGTTGAAAATAAATATGAGTTGATAAAATGATAAGAGTTATGCATTAAGTGAATCAGATTCATGTGTCTCATGTGCATAAGAGTTGCCTCAAAGTGGAGGTGTGTATAAGAGTTGCCTCAGAGAGGAGGTGTGTTAGATAGCTGCAGGAACTGAGTTCGAGCGTTCAGACAAGAGGAGTCTAAGCTGGGGGTGACTAGGCAGTGGGAAAATCACGCCACCCATGATGATCACATGAAGTGTGGGTGAGAATCCTATTGCAACACTGTGGGACCCTGACTGATCATTTCAGTTCTGTGCCACTAGGATGGGGCTATCTTGACTGTTGGTACCACATGATAAGAGTTTAAGAGAATCATGCATCATGATAAGAGTCTAAGAGAATTATGCATCTTTGAGGATGTTGTTATGTATATCTGCATATTGAATATATTCTGTTGCTTAAATTATGTTTATCATAAACTTACCCTATGTTTTGTGTCTGTGGTTGACACCTGCTATGACCTCAATTTTATTCGGGCGAGCAAATGAACAACAAAGAGAGACTACTAACTGTCTACAAAAAGAGGATTTTGTTTAAAGATGTGTTGTTTGAAGATGTTATGTTTGAATATGTATTTCTTTTGTTATAGAGTATTCCAGTTATTTGTACTATGTAATAGAACCAATGTGAGTTTGTAATCTTATTATATATTACTTCATATTTATAAATATTAATCAGTAATGAAGTTTTCTTGGAGTATCAGTTATTGACAAAATTTTGTTATATTCAACTGGATACTCTTAAGTAAGTTGAAAAGAATTTTCATTAAAAATCAATAATAACAAGATTGTAAATTGAGGTGTTACATATCTGGCATCAAACAACCACCTATGAGCATTAGGATATGAGCTCTAGCATGTTGTGCAACCACAAGATCATCAACATCATCTGGAAGTTGTTGGAAATTTTGCCAGAGCCAAGTTAAATAAATAGTTTTTCCCTTTATGTACTTGTCTGGTGGAGTATCCCCTAGTAAGGCTTGACAACATTGACGTACATCTCCAATAATGACTCCAGTTACCGATAGTCCATCAATTTTGAGGCCTAATTGCAAGGCCACATCTTGCAATGTTATGGTTGCCTCCCTGTGTGGCAAATGAAACATGTGAGTTTCTATTCTCCAATGTTCCACCAACGCAGTTACCATATGCTGGTTTATATCAACTTGGCTAATAGTCATAATATGACTAAAGCCAGCTTCAGTTATTGCGTTTTTGACATGAATGTCTATTTGATAGAAGTGTGTCATAGCCCAGACAAAATGAAACCTTGGACGAATCATTATTTCTTGGCCTTCCCATACTAAGCTTGAAATATGATTTTGTTGTAACCGCTACAAAGAATCATCAATAGGACCACTAGATTGTGTATTTGCCATTTTTTTACAAGAAGGAAAGAACAATGAAACAAGTAAGATGTGAGAAAATGAAGTAAGGTGAGTGAGAGAATTTAGAAAGCTTGAAATAACAATTGAGAGGAATAAAAGTATGGCTTGTGAATGAAAGAGCAAGAGACTTAAAAAAGTGTTCATATAGTGCTATATACTATTACATAGGAATATCAAGTTAATGAAAGTTGGCATTATTTATTACTATTACTTTCGCGTTCAAAGCTTTAATAGTGAAATATTATTCCTTCCAGTTCACGTGACTATAAGGCTTATGGGTTGTCATGTCTTTCAAAATAATTTTGTGGATGTACCATAACCTGAGCTGGCTTTGAAATAAGGCAAAGAATGTGGGTGATTCACATGGTCATTGAAAACCATTGCCTTATTTAGTGTGCAAGTGAATTACAAACTATTCATCTTCATGCCTCAGAAGTAGAATAGTTACCATGTTGTATGGTCATTTCCATACTTTAAATGCTTATAACCTTTCTTCTTTACATTCATTTCATTGTGTAAGAATCACATGCCAAAGATTTTGTTTTCTTATGCCATAAAGTGAGCTGAGCCATTGTTTCAACTCATTTTTCTTCAAATCACATGACTCCATCATTTTTTGCCTATGCCACTACGTGTATGGTCATTTCCATAATTTAAATGCATCCAATGTACTTTAGTAATATTTATTTTCTTCTATGACTTTCATGTGGCTAAGGTTTTGTTTTCTTATGCCATAAGCGGTGTTGAACAATTGTTCACATCATTGTAGCAGCCTAAAATGCATTCTATTTCAAAGGCATGTGCACTACCTTCTGCATACACGTTGGTTCCATTATTGTGTCACGAACCCTAGCTGCTGAGTTGCTGCCTTTGTACCTTGTTCCATTAATCCTCCTTCCATTAGTGTGTCATGAACCCTAGCCGCTGACTTCCTGCCTTTGTACCTTGTTCCATTACTCCTCCTTCAATTATTGTATCACGAACCTAAGGTGGTGGACCTGTTGCCTTCGTACTTGTTCCATTGCTTTTAAATCCATTATTGTTGCCATTATTTAAACATGTTCAGAAGTCGTGTGGCTTCTCACGACTTCTAAGTCGTGTTAATGCATACGACTTTAGCATGGAAATTTTGCATGTTTAAGCTCAAAAGTCGTAGGAATTACCACGAATTTAAAGTCGTGACATATCACACAACTTTAAAGTCATGTTTTCAACCTTTATTTTGGTAATTTTGTGGATTTAAAAATTGAGATTAGCTAGTGTTTTAAAAATAGGCTTATTAATTAGTCATTTGAAAATCAGAGTTTACAAATTAGGGTATTCATTAGTCATTTGAAAATTAGGGATAAAACAATTAGTGGTAATTAGGATTTAAAAGTAGGCTTTCTATATTTAGGGTATGAATTAGGGTTTATAAAATTATGACTTATAAAATTATGGTGGTAATTACGGATTGAAATTTATTGATTTAATTAGGGTTTCAAGAATAAGTGTGGTTATTAGGGTTTTTAAAAAAATGGCTATGAAAATTAGGTTAGTCATTAGGGTTTAAAAATTAGTGTAGTCATTAGGTTTTTAAAAGTTATGGCTTTAAAAATTTGTGTTGTGATTAGGCTTAAAAAATTAGGGTTTTGATTAGGGTTAAAAATTTGGGGTTTTAAGAAGGTTTCAAGAATAAGTCTAGTCATTAGGGTTTTAAAATTATGGCTTTAAAAATTAGGGTTTTATTTAGGGTCTAGGTATTATGATGATTCAAAATCAGAAGAATTTAATTCTTCTAGGCTTAAGAAAAAGAAAAATAACAAATTTATGAAAAAAGAAATATGTGATCACGGTTTTCAAATATATGGCTCAAAAAAGTAGGGTTAAGTAGGGTCAACAATAACTTTAGTAAGATGTAACTGTACGTAGTTAATTTAAAAAACCTTGTAACTGTACATGGAAGTGAAGGTTGTACAGGATAAAGGATTATACACTATGTTCATTGATCTTCATTATAAAGAGACATTTGAAGCCATTCAACAACATTTGTTATTTCCTCATTTAACGTTACCATTCTTCCAGTTCACAACACACTATTAAGCTTTATTATTCATTTCTTCATTACGATCTTTCAAGTATGTTTATCATAATATGTTTGATATTTTATCATGACATTTTGATTACTTTTAATGCATTTAGAATTTTAATAACAAATGACAATTGTGTTTTGTGTAACGACCTAAATTTTATGCTGATTTTTATTACTTTTATTAGGGTTAAATTTTTAAAAAGCATATACTAGTAAAAAAAAATTAAACATAAAACTTACAAAAGATTTGAGACTAATATATTATACATAGCTACAGTTCTTGTTACAAAAGTCAATATTATACAAGTACAATACTCCGGCCTAATACATATCTTCCTTCATATTCCACCACTAATCCAGAGCATTAAGGTAACTGACCATTGTTGCCATCTATAAAAAATAAAACAAATCTAGTGAGAAATAAAGATTTCTCAGTAGACAAAGCTAAACCATCGAACACGTTAGTACGTTAGTAAATCATCAATATATTCAAACGAAATCCATAAAATTATGCAAACTATATGAATGCATGAAATGAACTATCCCAAGGTGCAAATGGCCTCTACATATCGTACTGTATGTAGCTACACCTCATACTGGATGTAGACGTTGCGATCGTCTTACGCAAACATGCATGAATTTTGCCATGTATCTGCACCTGGGTACTACATATCATACTGTATGTAGTATAAGATTCTTTGTTTCACAAAATCTCGTACTGGATTTGGAAACATGAATCAACCTATCATCACATCAATATCCATCCATAATAAAATTCATAAGCAAAATACATATCACCTTATGGAAAAATATATATCATGACATTATACGTATCCAAAAGTATAGTTTAAACAATCATACCTTGTTCAAGTAAAAATCATACCAACTTAGGCATGATAATTGAATATCCTCAGGCTACAGATAAATCATGTTAGTAATCTAACTAATAAACCGCAATATATCTTTTCAAATAATTTCTAATTCCTTTAAACCTTTACAAGAAAAGATTAAAACCTAGCATGTGCCTTAATCTCCTTTCACTTACCACCTTGCTACTTCATTCTCAAATTTAATCACTCAAGCATTCGAACCATTGAACTACATATCATTCAACCTCTACTTCTAAAAATTAATTAAAAACATTCCCATAATAAAAATATGAACAACAACCCAAAGGTTATCAAATCATTTCCAAAATCATCAAGCATGTTTCCAAATATCACTAATATTTCAACCTATAAATTATCACTTATCCTATGGTTTAAATCAACATATTCTCATAAAAGAATATCCTTCCAATAACATGAAATTCAAGCTTAAATGATAACCATAAATATACCTAATAAAGCATATGAATTAATCCAAACCATTGATTAACTAGAGATTTAAGCTTAGCCTACCTCAAGTGAGTTTGAGTCTTGAAAATGGAATGAAATAATGGCTTCCTTCCTTGGGAAAATCCTCTAAGAGATGAAGCCTTGATAACCTTCTACTAAGCTTGTCAAACTCTTCCTATGGTTGCTAGCCTTACACGT
>PYAF01004679.1:9137-27995 GCA_007407185.1 Glycine tomentella
GAGATTCCAGAGAAGGTGGTTTTCTTCTTTCTTTTGCCTCATTCTCCTCTTTTTGGCCTGAAATCACAACTTAGTAATGAAATGAGATAAAATTAAACATAAGCAACAATTAAACTAATTCTAACCTATATTCCTAAAGATTTAATTGAATTATAACCTAAAACTAGCCTAAAACTAAGATGTGTTTGCAACACATCAATTATCTATAAGCTATAAATTATCCACTAGCAATTATCTATAAGCCACAACTTATCTACTAGCTATTATCTACAAGCTAGTAATTATCTGCAAGGGTTGTTACACCATTAATAACCTCGACAAACAAGGATCTACAACTCCTACTCCACTCTATAAGTACCAGTTCCATCTCACCTTTTTCATATCTCATTCTCCACTAACTCACGTACTTACTTGAGCGTCAGAATCCTTTGTTTTGCAGGTCCTCCCTCTTGTTCTCTTAACAAAGGGTACTTAGTGTTCGACGTACGAGATCTAGGAGCCCTTCTTGGCCACGTCCATCCTGACGTGTGTCAGCTCTGGATTTTGGTAAGTACACTTGGCGCCCACCGTGGGACCGACGTAAAATTATCCTTCAGCCTCTCATTTCCACTAAATGGTTAGCACGTGGTCTGGCCTTCCTCCAACAACCATGACAAACGCAGACACCCTCCAACAACTCCAGACCCGCATTGCGGAGATGGAGCGACGTCATAGGGAGGAACTCTGAAAGCTGAAGGCTGACCACGATCAGCTAGAGGATCATGTGAAACACCCCCAAGGAGATGAACATTCTGCCCTGATAAGTGCCATATCTTAGTAAAATTCGGATTACAATTGAGGCACTTATCTTGTGTTTTGACTAAAAATATATATCAAAATTTGCCCTAATCTAGTGATTTTATATTGAATACTTAGTCGCCTGGGCGACCAAAGTCGGCCAGACACCCCCCTATAAATACCCATGTACCCCCAAAGGAAATCCATCCCTCCACAAGCAATTTATCTCTTCTCTCTGTTGTTCTAAAGCTTTTCTAAGCTTTTTGCTTCTTTAAATTCTTGTTTAGTGAGAGTTTAGGTTAGTGAAAGAGAAAAAATTAGTGTGGAAACTCTGCCGAATCGGAAAGCGGTGATGAATTCTTTCACCGATTTTTCTACGGAGGTTCTGCCCATGCTTGGCTAGCTTTCTCGAAGGATTGGATGTAATCTTCTTACCCTTCTAGTATTTATTTTGATATTTACTTCTGCATAAGTTTTTCTATTCATTATTGGTAAATTTATTCCGTACTTAACGCTTGATATTACTTGATCACTAATATCACGAACTTAAACTCGAAGTGAGACTGAGAAGTAATCTTAGGGTTTGAAATGAATAAATTTACTCTTTACGTTACGTTGCTAGACATAGAGCATAACGTTTAGATTGCAAATAAACACGCGAATATAATCGTAACGCTGGGATATTTATTTCATATGCGAGACATCGATATTTGATAAATATTCTTAGGATTTTCAGATGCGAGACATCGATTTGGGATGATTTTACGTGTGCATCAATAATAATAGAAAATAATTTATGCAAGGTAATATTAATTGAATACTAAGGGTATGAACGATGAAATCCAATCCTACGCTCTTTAATTGATCAAACTCGTTTTATTTTTAGTAATTATTCGTACTAGATTTATTATTCCGTTTCTTTTAGATTTTGATAATTTCTATTAAACCACAATCACATGCAATTTCGTTCACACTCAATGTATACAAACTATTAAACTGTTAAGTTTTATTTTGAATTAACTGAGTAAAAATCAAGTCCCTGTGGAGACGAACTTTTATAAATTTTGTAACTTACAACGACAATTGGTACGCTTGCCAAAAGTCTAACATGCCCGTACAAGCAATGAACGTACTCAAGGGAAATCTCACCCCTGAAACACCGTCGACACTCAAGACAACCCCAGTTTATCATACATATATTGTCCAGAAGGGCGGATGACTTGTCAACACTCTTTTGTCAATCACATCATGGAATCCGACATACCTTTGGGTTGGAAATGATTCAACCTAGAGCGATATGACATAACCATTGATCCAGATGAGCATCTGGATGCTTTCCTTACACAGAAAAACCTCTATACCAATGACGACGCAGTCTGGTGTCATGTCTTCCCAACATCCCTTAAAGGGGCAGCATTGACATGGTATGGTGGACTCCCTTTGAGATCCATCGACAACTTTGACGCTCTTGTCGAAAGCTTCAGTGCACAGTAAGCAACCAGCCGATCACATCGCATGACTTCTGCCGCATTGGCCAGTCTGCGACATGTGAATGATGAATCTATCAGAAAGTTGATGGATAGATTCAGACAAATTATTGTCCAGATCCAAAACCTCAACCCAGAGGTAGCTCTGCACTCCATGCTTCTAGTCGTACGACCTAGTAGGTTCGCGAACAATCTATGCAAAAAACCTCCTAGTTGCATGAACGAGCCAAAGGCTACATCCAGATGGAGGAAATTTTAAGGTTCATAAACGAGGTCTGACAAGTCAGACAAAAGTGTGACAAGCAGGAAGGAAGTATCAAAATCGACTCACACAAGTCAGACAAACGACAAAAGCTGGACAAACGCTAGCCTCTCTCAAAAGGACCCAGGTTTGAGCGCTACACACCCCTAATGGTCAATCGCACCACTATCCTGGAGGAGGCTTTCAACATAAAGGTACCCATAAAACTACCTCCGCTACTTCCTCCTAGGTCGGGGTTAGATAGAACAAAACATGATAGATACCATCGTAGTTATGGTCACATTATAGAAGACTGCTAGGCTTTGAAAGATAAGATTGAAGAGCTTATCCAGGTTGGGTATCTAGCCCAGTAGGAGCGAGACATGGAGGACAAAAAGAGGACCAACACAGAAATCACGATGCTGACGGAAGAAGGGACAGAGGGAGACAAAGGTACCACCAACAAAGACGCAAGCATCAACCTCTACAAGAATAGGAAAACAAGCCAGCCCAACAAATTCAAGGTGTAATGAACACCATCGCAGGCAGGTTTTCCTATGGAGGGCTATCCAGTAAGTCCCATAAGGCATCTCCACGCCATCCGGGACATCGACATCAACTGTGTCGATGTACCATCATCATGAAGTCTCCATCCCATTACTTTCATAGATAGAGACTTCAAAGGCATCAACCCTATCAACCAAGACGATCCCATGGTTGTCTCCATCATGATCGCCAAATTCATGGTGTCCAAGGTCCTTATTGACCAAGGCAGCTCCACGGACATCCTTTACTGGAAAACATTCCAGAGGCTCCAAGTCTCATCTAATATAGTCCATCGTCAGTTTGGACCTCTCCTCGGCTTTCCAGGAGAAGGAGTAGAGACCAGAGGGTATGATCTCATGACCACCTTTGGTCAGGGCCAACTCTCTAGGAGCTTCACAATCAAGTATTTAATTGTTGACGCAGATACCTCGTATCTTGCTTTGATTGGTAGGAAAATACTTAATGAACTTGAAGCCATAATCTCCATGCCACATCTCAAGATGAAATTTTCAACCTTGACGGGGAAGATCGTGACTGTCAAGGTAGACCAAAAGTAGGCACGACAATGCTATATTGAAAGCTTGAAAGTGGCACCCTACCTCCCACCAGGGAGCCCGGTAGGCCTCACCCCACAACGGGTGGTAGCAATCAAGTCATGAGCGTGGGCGAAGGGTTTCCAGTCTGAACCCTGACCATTATGAAACAAGTCAAGATGGCCTATTTGATATGGATCCGTGCAACAATATTGTTGACAAAGGCCCAAAGCCTATTGAAGAACTTGTCAAGCTGCAACTTGGACTCAAACCCGAGCAATGTATGCAGCTCAACAGGGACCTTACCATCCATAAGCACCAACACATAGTTGATGTCCTACACAGGAATGTGAACCTATTTTCTTAGTAGCTATTTGACATGTCGGGTATCCACCCCAGCATCATATGCCACAAGCTGGCCATCTTAGTAGGAGTATCCTTACTCTTATACCTCTCAGTAGCTAATGAAGTTGTTAGCTCAACCCTCGCACAAGAGGAAGGGGAACATGAGCTTCCTATCTACTTCACTAGTTGCATCCTTCACGATGCTGAGATGCATTACCAGATGATAGAAAAGGTAGCGCTGGAACTCATCACCTTGGCACGATGCCTTTGTCCTTACTTCCAAATTCACCAAGTGGGGGTCAAGATGAACTAACCCATCAAACAGATGTTGCAAAAACCTGAACTAGTAGGGAGGATGGTAGCATGGTCCGTAGAACTGTCAGAGTTTGATCTCTAGTACAAACCTCATGGTCCCATGAAAATACAGTTCATGGTAGATTTCATAGCAAAGTTAGCTGGTAGTGACCAAACCACCCCAAACTAGTGGAACCTCTACATGGACGTAGCGTCCAACGTGAAAGGAAGTGGAGCAGGCATTATCCTTGAAGGGCCTGGCAACATCACTTTAGAGTAAGATCTCAAACTCAACTTCAAAGCCTCAAACAATCAAGCTGGATATGAGGCACTTGTAACAAGCCTGAAGCTAGCAAAAGAAGCCGGAGCCAAAAAGCTAAGATGCTACACTGACTCGTAGCTGGTCCAAGGACAAGTTGCCAACATATATCAAACTAAGGAGACAATACTCCTCTAGTACTATCACACTGCAAAAACTCTCATTGACAACTTTGAGTGCTTTGAGATGTACCACATACCCAAGGAAAACAACACTAGAGCAGACCAGCTCTCCAAGCTGGCCAACACCAAAAAGACTGGGCATCTAAATATCATCATCTAGGAGACACTCCAAGCTCCTACCATAGACACCCAGGAGGTCATAGTAGGCGAAGAGGAGGAACCAGACTAGATGACCCCCTACAAGAATTTCCTAATTCGAGGGTTATTGCCGCCAAAGTAGTGCGTGCAAATACTATTGGCCGACACTCAAGGCTGACACCCTCAACTTCACTAGGAGGTGCAGACGATGCCAACAGTTTGCAGACATCCCATGTACCCCTCCTAACAACCTCCACAACTTGAGCTCCCCTTGGCCTTTTGCCATGTGGGGAATAAACATACTGGGACCACTACCAAAAGCCCCAAGACCAGTCAAATTCCTGCTAGTCGCCATCAACTATTTCACCAAATAGATCAAGGCAAGGCAATTGCAAGAAATCTCAACCAACGAGGTAGAAAAGCCCACCTGAAAATACCTCATATGCAGATATTGCCTCCCTCATGCCATTATCACCGATAACGGTGCTAAATTCAAAGCTCAAGCTTATGAGGACTTCCTGACAAGGCTAGGCGTCAAGCACCTCGTGACCTCCTGACAAGGCTAGGCAACAAACAGAGTTATCCTCAAGGTGCTGCGCAAAAGATTTGACAAGTCCAAGGGTCTATGGAAGGAATAACTCCCTAGTATACTCTTGGCTTATCACTGTTTCCCCCATACAACTACCAACGAGATTCCTTTTTGACTCACATATGACACATATGCCATGATTCCCATCGAAGTTAGGGAACCTTCAACAAGGAGGTTGTTTTCAAACCCAAGGTCTGCCCTTGGTGAGCCTCGACAAAACCAAGGACAAACAATGTTCCTATCGATTCTCCAAAGTCTCATAAAACCCAAGGTCCTCATTTGGCGAGTCTCGATCTCCAAAGGCTTGTCAAACCCAAGGTCCGCCATTGGTGAGCCTCAACAAAACCCAGGACAGACACATTGTTGATCAATTCTCCAAAGGATCATCAAACCTAAGGTCCACCCTTAGCGAGTCTCGATCTCCAAAGGCTTGTCAAACCCAAGGTTCACCCTTGGCGAGTCTCGACAAAACCCAGGACGGACGTGTTCCTGGTCGATTCTCTAAAGGCTTATAAAACCCAAGGTCCGTCCTTTGTGCGTCTCAATCTCCAAAGGCTTGTAAAACCCAAGGTCTGCCCTTGGTGAGCCTCGACAAAACCTAGGACGGACGGGTCCCTGGTCAATTCTCCAAAGGCTCATAAAACCCAAGGTCTAGGCTTGTAAAACCCAAGGTCCGCCCTTGATCAGCCTTGACAAAACCCAGGACGTACGTGTTCCTGGTAGATTCTTCAAAGGCTCATAAAACCCAAGGTCTACCCTTGGTGAGTCTCAATCTCCAAAGGCTTGTCAAACCCAAGGATCGCCCTTGGTGAGCCTCGACTAAACCCAGGACGAATGCATTCCTGTTCGATTCTCCAAAGGCTCATCAAACCCAAGGTCCACCCTTGGTGAGTCTCAATCTCCAAAGGCTTGTCAAACCCAAGGTCCACCCTTGGTAAGCACTCTTACAAAAACCCAAGGTACACCCTTGGTAAGCCCACTGCTTTGAAACTATAACAAGCATAGTCAAAGTTCCAGGTTCCATAAGGAAAAACGAGATGCCACCCGACTAGTCAGCAAGACCTTCAATCAAGTGGAGAAGCTCTGCAAAGCAAAAGGAAACATCACCAAATGATTGAAAAGACCTTTAACCAGGTTGAAATCAAACCCGAGATGATCTCGTATCATCTTACTATCTAATTGACGGAAAGTCGTCAAGGTCTTACTTCCTATGCTGCCAAGATCTCATTATCATCAAGGCGGTCTATTCTTGCTACCACAAGCAATGGAGCATCGCATAAACAAAAGGCAACATATAAGATATATATATATATATATATATATATATATATCAGAGCAAAATTTCATCAACAAAGGAAAGAATATGTATTAAAGAAGAAGAATCACATTTTCAACATTACAAAGCCTTTACATCCAAAATCCAATAAAAAAAGAAAAAAGAAAAACTGGCCTAAACACTGGTTCATCGCCCAACAAAAAACCGGAAAGTAACCTAGCAGCCTGCCTTATAGTGCGAAGGCTGAAAGAGGCCCTCAACTTCTTGCGGCCTGATACCTCAGCGTCATCATCTCGCTTCCTCTTAGCCAAAACAGAGGAAGGTACATTGGGGGAGACCTCAACAAATTCAGCATCAGTAGGGCTAATCTTAGCAGTAGGTTGACCTTCTTCTCCAACAAGAGGGTCGACAGTAAAAGATGACACAATCCCTCGAACCACAATGCACCCCTTCTCACCCATGAACCGCATCTCCAGTACGTGTCCACTCCACGATTGACACTATGCAAGAGTATCGTGTGTGTGCTGTACTCGCCTGCAGCAAAATAAAAACAAAATTTTTGTCTTCAATGCGTTCTCCAACAGCCAGAAAAGGGCAAGAATGTCCAATACGGACGCTCCACTCACTTGACACATATGACTTTGCCTATGGAACAAAAAACATGTCCTTCTTAGACAAGTTAACAACACTTGTCTAGGCTGGGGGGCTTAACAACCTTGACAAACCTGCAACTCTTACATCTGTCGAGGTTATTATCATCGACACTGGACAACATTTGTCCATCCTCAGGGGCTCGGCAAATTTGCAATCCTCTTACTTGTCAAGGCTACTACCTTTGACACCGGACAATTTCCCTCGGTAGCAGACAATCTCCTTAAAACAAGACAATCTCTTTTGCCCGCAAGCTTGAAAATAATAAGAATACACATAATAACCAACAAGGGGTTGAATTGGTTTAAACTTGGCCTCTTTAAAATCTTTAGAATGGATCTTAATCACAATTAAACCAAGAATGCTTCTAATCAATCAAACCATTCAGCCCAAGAAAATAATTACAAAAACTTAACTTGTTGAGTAATAAAGAATTCACCAAGAACCACAGATCAAGATAGCTAGAAGTGATTAAAGAATAAAGATCAACACAAGAATTTATACTGGTTCACTTCTCAAGAGAAGCTACATCCAGTTCTTCTAAGTAACACTAGATTAGAGTTCCATTATTCACAAATTATAGTTCTTACAAGCTTTACAACAATCACCCTTTATCGAACGTAGATAAAGAATATAAATCTAAAACACTATTAGAATCCTACTGATCAAGACATAGATAACCCTTCTGTTGATTCAAGAGGAGCTATGCATAAATGGACAAGGATCAAGCTTTGGTGTTTTGTGCTTTCAACATGCCTCATTGGAAAAATGTCGAAGAAGCTATGAAGATCACTTTGATTTATGTAAAAAGGGAAGTTGTGTCATCTGATAATCCAAAAGCATATCATGCATAATCATTCATCTAGGATTGTTAGATTGAAGGTTTAAGTAAAAGCAGTTAACAAGAAAGGCATTTAACAAGCAAAGTTTTTGGAAAAATGATGTTTTCCTAAAATAATCGATTACAGCATTAATGGCATCGATTATTTTGTTCTTCATGCCTTCTGGAAAACAAATCAAGAACATTGTAATCGATTACATATCGGATTAATCAATTACATAGGCTAAAATGAAAATCTTACTGACTGTCTTAATTAATTACATGAGTTCATAATTGATTACATCTATGCCTATGGATTACATGTTCTGCTGATTTAATCGATTACATATCATTTTAATCGATTACATAGTACATATGAAAATATGGGATTGTCTGTCTTAATTGATTACCAAATTTCGTAATCGATTACTCAATGCATTTTGAAAAACATGATTGTCTGTCTTAATCGATTACATTGTTCATAGCTAAAACCCAGAACATTTCAGGAGCATTTTAATCGATTACTATCTTGATTTAATCGATTACATATGCAAAATAATCGATTACAGGAGCGTGTTTAATCGATTATTTTCAGTTGGAAAGCTGTTATAAATAGAACCTCTTGCTCTGTTTTTTACAATTTTGAGAATTTCGAAATCTGAGCAATCACAAACACTCCTAAGCTTTCTTTAATGACTTTCTTAGTTTCTAAAAGTGTTTTGGCTTCACAAATTCATATGGGTTTATGTTCTTAAAGAAGTGAAGCATCATTAATGTTCAAAGCATAAGGAAAGGCATGCATTGAGTCTGTAATCTTTCTTTCAACCTGTAGTATCATTCACATGCATATGTTTTCTGGATTATCAGGTGAAATCTTTCCTTGTTCTTTGAAGGTGTAAATCTTTTAATTATTTTCTGTAAAGATTAGCCTATTGTAAATTGGGTTCTTACTTGAAGATTAGAGATAGTGTTTCTCTAAGGGTTGATGAGTAGTGTTCTCAGTTTTGGATTAGTCTCTAAGAGTCTAATAGTGTTTTAGACTTCTAAACTTTATCTAGGGTTGATAAAGGGAGGCTTGTAATATCTTGTAAGAATATTATTTGCAATAGTGGAACTCTACTCTAGTGTTGAGTGGAAGAACTGGATGTAGCTTCATAGTGTTTGAAGTGAACCAGTAAAAAATTTGTGGCTGATCTTTATTCCTTTCTCTTCATCTCTAAATTGCTTTGGTTGTGAATCAAGTTACATTGCACAAAAAGTTTTAAATTGCTTATTGATTTCTTGACAGAGGAATTTGATTGAATATATGATTCTTGGTTTCAAAAATATTTTTAAGGTGATAAAGATCCTGTGGAAACTCTGAATTGAAAATTTTAATTTACCAAGGTTCAACCAATTCACCCCCGCTCTTGGTTGTATTAAAGTGTTCCTATCATTTTCACCTTCTCTATTCTTTCCCTTTAGAGAAACCCACTCTAGAAAAGCTTCAAGAACCCTTTGTAATAGTTACAAATAACCAAAAATTTAGAAACGAATTTACAACAAGAGTTAATGGAGAAAGACAACCTGATGATCTAATAAATATGAATGAATATGATTTACCAATCAGAGTTGAAATGAAAAACAAGTTTTAGAACTTTCTATCCAAAAGCTTATGTATAATCCTGTCCAAGAAATCCTTCAATACACCATGAAGATTTAAAAGTGTGGGACAAGAACTTTAGAACTCTGAGTATCCCTTCTTAATTTCAGAAGGCTTATGAAAACTTTGAAAATTTCATAGTGAAGTGTTGTATCTTTCAGAAAAACTCACAAGCTATTTATAACCAACTTCTGTAACTAAATGTAATCGATTAAATCACCAAAGTAATCGATTAAATTAACTCATGTAATCGATTTAACTTCCATATAATCGATTAAAGTGTTCTTAGCATAATCTGGAAAATTTTTACAAACAATGTAATCGATTAAAATGAATTGTAATCGATTAAACCAGTCATGCTTAGTTTTGAAACAAGCCTATGTAATCGATTACGATTGAGTGGTAATCGATTAAAGCAGGCATGCATGTTTTGTGTTTTGTGTTGTGTAATCAATTACGATATGTTTGTAATCGATTAAAGTGTTCATCGTGGCTTGGGGGACTTAAGTACTGTCCAGGGTCCACAAAATACACGTGACAAGTAACATGGAATCCCAATACGCATGTCATCCCTCCATGTCAGCCTTGGCACAGGAGCACAGACATCTCGTCCATAGCAACCAGGCTACTGGCTCAAATAGGTTATCTCTAATACCTCATTATTTGAATATTAATGTTATGTTGCAACCTCCTTATCAAGTGGCAGTTACTTAATTATCTATAACTGATGGATTATCTATAATCCATTGGATTATCTACAACCTATAAATTATCTACTAGCAATTATCTATAAGCCACAACTTATCTAATAGCTATTATCTACAAGCTGGTAATTATCTACAATGGTTGTTACACCACTGTAACAACCTCGACAAATAAGGACTCGCAACTCCTACTTCACTCTATAAGTATTAGGTTCCATCACACCCTTTTCATATCTCATTCTCCACTAACTCTCATACTTATTTGAGAGTCAGAGTCATTTGTTTTGCAGGTCTCCCCTTTTGTTCTCTTAACAAAGAGTACTCAGTGTGCGAGATCTAGAAACCCCTCTTGATCATGTCCATCCTAACGTGTGTCAATTCTGGATTTTAGTAAGTACAATATGTAATTATTGACATTAGATATATAAATACACTTTTTTTTCTTATTTACAATATCATTTTATTTTATAGAAAACTAATAGATAAAAGAAATCTCAAAATATACATAAGCTGGTGCCCTAGTGTTGCTTTTATCAGTAAGATTTTGGTATGTATTTTGTTGAGAACAAAAAGTTCCCTTTTCTTAGGTTGTATTTTTTAAAGGCGTATAAAGATAATTATACATATATATATATATAATGTTATATAGTATTGTATAAAGTTTTTAATATTTAAATAATGCGACCATAAAATTTTCTTGTGTCGTTTGTTTGTGTATCTATATATTTATATATGGATTGAAGTATCATTTATACTTCTTTAATAAAAACTTGTGCATCTCTTTGTTGACCTCAAAAAGTTAGTCGTTAAAAAAAATTAAAGTAGCCAATTTGGATACCGCCAGTTATTAGCTGATTGGGGCAGCTGATGTGGCTATGTTGAAGTAAATTAGTAAAACTACTGAAAAAGAGAAACTGTTCTAGATAATGGGTAAGTCATCTCAAAATTTCATAAACATATAACCTGAAGTAATTTCATTTTAATTAATTGAAAATCCTTTACATATGTTTACCCTAACTTAAAATTCATCATATGCAATCATGAACCTTCATACGTTCATGCATGATTTCTCTTTCTCTTTAATTTAACGTATCTTAAATCCCTAAGCTAGATAATGAACTCATTATTAGACTTAGGATGCTCCTGCAGGGTCGTGCCCAGCTCAACTATATCACCCTTTGGGGTCTCATAGGGTCGTGCTCAGCTTAACCGTATCACCCTTGGGTCAATATGTCTTTCCTGCAGGGTCATGCTCAACTTAACCATATCACCCGTTGGGTACCATTAGGGTCGTGGTCAGCTTAAATATATCACCCTTTAGGTATTATCTTTCTTTAGTCTTTCCCTTAGGGTCGTGCTCGGCTTAACCATGTCACCCTTTGGAAACCATCAAGGTCGTGCTCGGCTTAACTGTATCACCCTTCAAGTCTTATCTTTTTATCTTTCTTAATGCACATGACATACACAATGATATGCAAAGCTACATAACTCATGTCATGCAATTATGCCACAAAACATCAAGATTTCATCATCATACAAAACACTTTTCATGAACATTATAACAACAGGATTTCTCACCACATATGATTCAATTCTTCCTATAACCTGTGCTAATCTACAAGTCATTAAATTCTCATCTTTTAGTATGTTATACTTCCTAAGCTTTCTAACAAGGTATCACATGCTTCAATTGGAGTTCTAAAACTGTAGCTATAGCATTTTAATAACAACACTCCAAGGCTGCTAGCAAGCTCAAAATTCTACATTGATATCTCTTAGTATTTTCGTGACTGCAAACAATACACAATCTATATTTAGCTGAAATTTTTATATATTATAGTTAACATCTATATCTTTAATTACATATATCATACACCTTATTTGAGTAAGAAATGAGAGAGAAATATTTTTTTTAAAAAATGGGTGGCAATGGCTGTTTTGAGTATGCACAATTTTGGACAGCTTGGGTTTAAATAAATTCAGGGCACGATTCATTGCTTAGTTTGGTCCCATATTTTAGGAAAACCTAGAGTAAATCCTAAGCATTAAAATGAGTGGTCAAACACCTCGTTTGGTTAAGTACAGAGGGACTTATGAAATTTTTAAAACATACCAAAATTCAACTCAAAACCATTCGAACTTCAACACCAATATTCACCAAAAGCTTAGTCCTTCACCTACCTTGGTGTTACTTGAACTCTTTCACTCATTTATTGAAGCAAATTTGTATAAAAGATCTTCAAAAAAACAAGATATTAAACTTGCACATGCCATCAAGATTAAGACTAAGATACACCAAAATACCATTCAAATAATCTCAAGAATCAAAGTGATAAATAAACCAAAACTTTCACCTACCTTAAACAAGTTTGCTTCCAATTCTTCCAACTCTTCCAAGTAGTGGTTGTATACTTTAATTCTTTGAAAGATATAGGTCTTAGGATAGCTTAGAATAGAGAAAAGAAAGGAATATAAGTCTAAGATACAAAGGAATATAGGTCACATTTTTTAGGAGACAAAATGTGAAAATGAAAGCAATGGAAAAAAGCAATTGACCATGGCTTGGATGCTAGCTTCTACGTGCAGTTTTTTTTGTGGTGCCATAAGATATGTATATTAAGTGAATTAGTTAGGATGGAAAGGAATTAGTTAGAATAAAACTTAGTTAGTAGTTAGTTTAGTCCTAAGTTGACTAAGTAATTATAACCTATGGAAAATATCTAAAAGTTTTGTCCTTATTCATTTAATGTCATGTTATCTTCAAATAAAACAATATTCCTTTGAGCTTGGCTGGCCTATGCATGTCAAATGGAGTTTTCAAGAAGCCAAATCTGATTTTTTCTAAGCTTGGTTGCAAAATTATCTCTTATACAAAGTTTTAGAGCTTACATGTTAGCCTACACATGTGTTTCACTTCCATTTTGCTTTAAAAAAAATCTCACGTACACAAGCACATGTGGCTCCACCTAGTTTTAGTGTTTATACCACTTATACTTCATGTGGTTTCCAATTAACATGATAGCTACTAATATGTCATTCATCTAAAGTTTTAATTAAGCCTTTGTCCAATATCCCACGTGGTTAGATCTCTACTAAAATTTGTTTTTCTTAAATTGTCTAATCATGACTAAATCTATTCTAAGTACTTCTAAGCTTGTCACTTGGATCCCTTAGCTTCTATCATATCCTTCTTGTATCACACACATGTGTTCCTCATGTGATAATTTTCCTCATAATATCATAGATATTATTTAGATATTCTAAGATTTTATCACATACCTAAGATTTTTGTACTTAATGTGTTCATACGGTCTAAAACTCTAAGTTATGATAGTTTTAGATACTAATCATAAATTTTCGGTCAGTCTACGTACTCTTAATTTTCTTGTGATGTTTGTCTGTTACTAAGAGTATTTCGGTAATTTGACATCCCAGGGGTATTTCTATAATTTCTTCCAAAAACATATCTAAGGCAAAATATCCAAGGTATTTTGGTCATTTTTACTCACTGCAGGGGTATTATTGTAATTCCTACTTCAAAATATTTAAGGGTATTTTTGCAATTTTTACTTCAAGGTTATTTTTGTAACTTCAAGGGTATAATGGTAATTCTTATATCAAAGAAAAGGGTAATATGGTCATTTCCTTTAAACATTTTTTGTGATTTCTCTTTTTATCTCTAATTATCATTTTTAAATTTTTGGGATGTTATAGTGTCAATTCTTAGCCATAATATCTTAGATTGTAGGATTTTTCTAGTAGTATTTCAACTAATGCAATCTTTAATGTCTTAATGAATCATTATAAATAGAGTGTATGATATTATAATATAGGAGAAATGAACAAGTTATTTTCTGCTAATTACTTGCCTTATTTTTTTTAATTCATTTAATTTATGTTATTGATTTTAACCATTTATTATTTTTCTTTATCACAAATTTTTCAGGAGTAGTTCAACTTAAAAACTTTAATTCATTGAATGTTAGGAAATTCTATGGAGTGGACCAAAAATCCAACCAAAGAACAAAGTCTATTTCTTGAGTTAATCACCTAAAAGAAATCATCCTTTTGATACTTAGTCATCACTATAATTAAGGGAATTTTACACCATTATTTTCAAAAAAAGAAAAAAAAAATTGTTCATAACGAAGGAAAAACATATATCGGAACGATTTATATATCAGTTATTGATATTGATCGATCTGACAGAATTAGGAAGAACTTTAAAGTTTATGCCAATAAAAACAAAAGGAACGTACTTTAGAGCTTACTTTTTTTTTTTTAGGGCACTTTAGAGCGCCTATTAAAACAGAAATAAAATCAACCATAACAACCATATATAATCACCTAAGAACGTGGTAAATCTGATAGTAAACAGAACTAAACTATCTCCCTAATAATTGGGACTTTATTAACATAATAGCCAGTGACATGATCTACCAATGATAAAAATTGCTGTAAAATAATTTACATTAAATTATTGTACAATATATATAATTGTTATAGGATTTAATAATTTTCAATTATTATACCCAATTCGTTTCTTTTTTATTGCAATATTACTACCGTGATTTGTGAGTCTGTATGTGAGACTAAAGAATCTTAAAAAAAAAAACTTAAATAAAAAACAATATGAATTATAATTTGTAGAATTTTTAGCATTTTCTCTTTTTTTATCATTTGAAATGAAAAATAATTTAGTTTTGTGTATATACATGTAAATATTTTTGCAAAAGTTAATTATTTTTCAAAAGTTAGATACTTAAATAATTATTATAATATCAACATCAATATCAACAACACATTTAACCCAAATTAAATGGGATTGGTGGTAAATGAACCAAATAATAGATACAAGTAGATTGAAAAAAAAAAGGAAGGGAAAGGGGAAGGGGAAATAAGATAAAAGCTAGAAAAGAAAAGAAGGAGGGGGATGAAGAGGAAAAAGACTAAAAATGAACCATATGAAACATAGAGATAACAATATGTCAAACCCTCCATCAAGCTTATAGCTTTTCTCCATTCCGTCTTAAAACGCTGTCCGCCAATCTCTATTCCACTCAGTCTTGTCTAACTACCTTTTCCTAAATAAGTTTTGGTCTACCTCTATATCTATTTGTGTTGAGCTCTTGGTAATAAACTTTTGTTCTAACATGAGCATCTAGGAGTCGTCTCATTATATGTTTTCTCATCTTTTCACTCATCGGTACTACTGCTACCTTTCGTAGAGTATCTTCATTTCTTATCTTATGCATCTTCATATAACCACACATCCACCTTAACATCCTCATTTCTTGTAGCCCTATTTTATGTTCATATTGTCTATATGCTGGCCAACATTCAGCTCCATATAACATTGCAGATCTTATTGTTGTTCTATAGAATTTTCCTTTTAACTAAATGGGAATTTTGCAGTCACACAAAAACTCATATGCACTCCACCATTTCATCCATTCTGCTCTTATTCTATGATTTAGATCTTTATCAATCTCTCCAAGTTTTTGCAAAATTGATTCTAGGTATCTAAAAACATATTTCTTGGGTACCTCTTGACCAAGTAGATGGCTAGGTCTTGATCACCATCTCTTTCTAGCGAAAACTCACATTTTATATACTCAGTCTTTCTCTGGCTTAATGTGAATCTCTTTAGACTCCTAAGTACTTCTCCATAATTCAAGTTTCCTATTAACATCGTCTTTGGTCTCATCAGTAAGCAAAAAATCATACATCATGACACTTTCTCTTGAGTATTTTTTGTTAGTTCATCTATTACTAAGACAAATAGATAATGACTAAGAGCTGAACTTTTGGTGTACACATATCGTGATAGGAAAATAATTACAAACTTTCACACATGTGGTAATAAACAAAACTAGTGTTAAGAAGCATATAGTATTGTTATCAATTAAAATATTTTTAGTTAGCCGAATGAATTAGGATGGAAACTTAGTTGAAAGGGGTTTGTTGTGATTTCGGATTAAGAGGTAAGATTTGATTGATCATTATAGAAGATAATTCGACCTTTTTTTTTCTTTTTGAAAATTCAGATGAAACTCACAAGATAAGCACATAGAGTTTGAATCGTGTAGAATCATGGGATTCTGGATAAATTAGTTGACGTGAAGATCCCCTGATCTAAGAAATGGTTCCTGGAAAATCGAAACGTGGGGATGTGCCTCGCTGCTTAGCCGAAATGTGAGTAAACTATTCGAAATCAATTGAAATGGAAGGGATCATATACGAACGTGGATAAATACGATTTATATATGTTTAGTTAGTTTAAATTTTACAATATAAGTAATTTTGATTGCCGATTATTTTTCAGTTGTGTTTTCCGATTTTATTTCTATCCTTTCAAATTCAATTTTTAAATTGCTTCATTTATATTTCTGGTAAGAATCACCCCAAATTAAGTAATCTTGATAGTAACTTAAGAGCCTACAAAACGTCCAAACACAAATTTCCCCCATTCACAACCAAATCAGTTTTGAGTCACTTTTAAAAATTCCTAAAAAAATATAACCTTCATATGCTGGTTTTATGTTTTGACAACGTATTTTTTTTAACTTTTTTATTTATAAAATCGTGTCATGTGTAGTTTTTATTTTTTATAAATAAAAGGTTGAAATTTTTTTTTTTCTTTTTGTAAAAGGTAAGTAATGTACATAATATATTTATACCCCAGTCCGGCAACATAATTTAAGAAATATACATCATATATTTAACTTTACAAATCATGATATATTTTTGTAAAATACGCCGGTCTAACTTTTTTTTTTTATATTTATAAATAAGAGATAAATTGGAGATGATATTTTATTTAGAGACTAAAAAAAATATTTCTATATTTACGTGAACTTAAATATGTTCAACTTATACTAATAGTCATGTTGCCACCTATTTTGAGAAGGAGTTGAAATTGTAAAAAGTTATAATAATTTATGACATTAAATATTAATGTTGATGAATTGACAAATTACTATATGTATAAAAATTAAATATTGATTGATGAATTGATATTGTACAAATATTTGAATTATTATGTAAAGACAAATATCATAAGAAGGGGATTAAATTGTGATTTTAAGAATTTTTTAAACTTGTCTCATAAACAACACACAATCGATTGAAATGATTTTGATTAAATAGATAACAGATTTTTATAAAGAAACTAGATCAGACCGTGATATCAGATTTTGCAACTAAAACTCATTTTAAAAAATAAAATCAAATTAAAACCCTAAATCGATTTAAAGCACAATATATACAAAAGAATTATAAGATATAAAGAGTTATATTGATTTGTCTATTACACTAAAATTATGTCACTTCTGGCTCTACAAACCAAGCTTATTATCAAGCTTGAAAACTCAATATCTTTTGTCGTACCAAGTCGTTGTTGAATCTACTACAAATCAAAATATTTTTTGTTGGTTGACTCATTGACTAGTTCTTAATCATCTTACAGACAGATTTAGAATCTAAGCACTTAGTCTATCTTTTGCCTTAAAATGTTCAAAGTGTTTTGAAAACTATGAACTTTTCAAGAGTAGAGCTTTTTATCGATAGAAATTTGAATGTTAGAGCATAGGTTTGTAAACCATTTCTTCAAGGCTTTTAATATTTATAAGTCTTCTTCTTCAAGTATTTGTTGTCTCTAAATGAATATAATCTTCTCTTGAGCTTTTGTTTGAAGCTTGTGACCATTAAAGCATCTAATGTTTACATTAAATTCAACATTAAATGCACATCTCCTTCATGCTGAAAAATCACTTTCTTTAGCTTTCGTGGTAAACATTTTAGCAGAAAATCACTTCTTTTGTGTTAGAGCAAACTGTCATGCCAGAACACGTCTTTTGATGATGTTTGACAACTTCAAAGAGCCTGTATGTTATTTATTCCTCATGGGTTTTGTCACTTCATGCACAATGAATCTCAAGCACAAAACATTTAATGAAGTCTTAAATGCATTCTTTATCCAGGATCATGAAACATAGTCTACTATGGTATAAGATGCACCTTTTAACCTAAATATTTGTTCGTATTTAATCAAAATAATTAAGGATTCTAATTCATCTTAAAACACACATCTTTTGACTTAACATTCTATATAAATCTTATCCAGGTAGATAGTCCTTATTAATTTCTCTCTATCAATATCGCAATTAAATGCTAATTAATTAGAGAATGAAATATCTTATTTTATTTATAAAGTTGATAATTTTTTATTTTTTTTATTAAATTACTTAACACTTTACTTTGCCATTTATATTATTTCTCTTAATTTCTTTTACATTTTATTTTGAATTTAATTAAAGGAAAAAGTATAGTATTCTCTTTTAATTTATAAGATAAAAAATAAAATATATAAATT
>PYAF01004680.1:2357-36982 GCA_007407185.1 Glycine tomentella
CTTTTGGCACAACACCAATATCCCCATGAGATTGATACACCTAAGTATTTTCAATTACAAAGTCATTCCTAGATTTATCAAATAGCAAAGGTTTGAAATATCACAAGCAATCAACACACAATGAAGATATGAAATTACAACACAAATGAAAAACATTGATCTTTGTATCATAGTGTTTTGTCCAATGAATTTTCAACTTTGTATCGGAGTGTTACTATTTTATTGATTTTCTGAATTTCACTTGTTATGCTTAATAGTCTTACACATCTTCAAAGCTTCAATCTTGTAATATATAGGCTTCATCTGAGAGGTGACCGTTTTGAGTGTAAGAGCCTATTGAAAACTTCTCGTTTGGAAACATGGCTTGTGTTGCTTTTGACGTGTCTATTGCTATTGAGGAGAGAGAAATAATAGGTATTGTCTTTTTTCTTAGCAGTGTTTCCTTGTCTCCACTACTTGTTTGAAAACATCTTGAATCAGAGCATATTCTATCAGTGGTCATGCTTATATTACCTTGTTACAAATACTTGAAATTCAAATGTTAAGGCAATTAAAAAAGGTAAAGGGAATATAGGAGAAGATGAAACTTTTCGGAGCAAACCATCATAGATAAGAAAGCATCTACATGTACACCTTTTTGGATTAAGAAAACTTAAATGTAAGTAGGAATAAAGTGTATTCTCCTTAACCAAGATGGATGAAACAAGAAAAACACATTGAATGTTGGGTTTTCAAGTAGAAGCTTTGGATGCATTTCACTTATAAGTGTGTTAGATGCTATGAGTTGTTGTGAAAACATTGGATTAAGTCCATTTTGTGTATTGGATGCATCTTCAATTAAAACAATTTTGGCATCTTAGTTAAGAGATATTTTACCTATGCCATCATTGGACACATATAAACTTGTACAACGATTAGTAAATTTCATTTGTCCATCAAACTTTATTATCATCATCAAAACTATGAGATTTTGATGTGTTAGACATCTTTCTCATCTTTAGTTTTAACATCAAAGCCTTAATAGTTGTGCTTCATTCTTTGAACTTAGGAGTTTCCTCATGTTTCTCACCTAACACAATAGGTTTCATCCATGTTGCATAAGGACCCCCAACATTTGGGATGAACATGATGCTCATAACGAAGAGTTAGATATTCAACTTTAATGCATTTTTTAGTGAAGAGATACATATGATTATATTTAGTCTTGGAGGCTTGTAGATCCAAACATCATTTCTAGGTTTGAAGCTTCTTATAGTGGGACTATATAGATAGATAGGGCCATTCGATCTTGTACAATATACTAGTTTCCATTCATAAGGGCAATTAAAAAGCTTATAGTAAAAGTTGACTTTTTGTCCTTGGGATCAAAACATATCTTGAGACATAATTCATCACAAATTCAACAAATAAAACGCTTTATCCATAATCTTTATATAAGTTAGAAGAAAACACAAGAAATGAGGTTAGATTGTATTTTATAAGTTTTTGCAATTTTTTTTCCTTAAGAAGTATTTCACCTTGAAACAATATAATGATGTTTCACACAACATTATATTTTGAGTTCAATAAAAATTGTTAACTAGTTGAATTTTATAAAGTTATTTAAAGACACTTTAAACAATATATAAAGAGCATAGAAAGACAAAAATACAAAAGATTTTTTATATTTATCTTTTAAAACTAAGATTATTTTATTCCTTTGTATCCCACTAGAAAAAACAAAAATAAATGGCCTGTTTGATTTATTAAAAATATGGTATTAAATAAGATAAGAATAATACAAGTTATAGGATTTTTTTTTATCATATACATCGTTTGAAGAATAATAACCAACATAAATAAACTTACTAAAATACAATATTAATTATCTTAATATAATTTGTGTCAGATTGAATGCACTTATCAAAATAAAAAAAGAGAAATTAGAATATAAAAAGTTGATGTTTCCTTTTTATGATTACATTGGTTAGTTATTATTTTGATTATAAAAGAGATAAAAATAAAAATGTATCTTTTTAATATTTTATACCTGAACCAAAAAATTGTCCCGTTTTTTGTGATGCCCTCATCTTGATTTGTGTTGTTTTTATATTTTTTTCAAAACAAAAGTGAAATAAAATATTTATCATGTTCAATTTTTAGCCAATCAGACAAATCCAAATTATTACAAGTATTATTTACCTCCTTAAGTATCTTCGAATTCATGTGTTTGACTTTCCCAATTATTCTTTAAAACATCTTTAAGCTTATGTAAGATCCTCAAGTACACTTATTCACGTGTTTCACCATTTTCACTGAGAAAAAGGTTAAAAATAAAACTCACTGACTTTAACATCTTAATAAAATAAAATTAATGTAGACACTCTAATATGTTCCGTAGGTTCATTGCATTCTCTCATAATGCTATTTTTCACTATTTAAATAAAAATACCAAGTGATTGGACAAAATCAAAGGGTTAGGACCAAAAAAATGAATAATAAGAGTACTTATGGAACCAGTTTCACTAGCAATTTCGAACAATTTTAACTATCTGCTACCGAATTTACACTTGTATCATCTGCCTTTCGAAGGGAATAATAAACTTATCCCGGTTATGATACAAAAACAAGTTCTGTAATTTTTCAAAAGATTTGTAGCAGCAAGGCCTATCACAAACTTAATGCTTCTTAAGCAGTGTTATGTTTACGCTAATGCAAAACATACAAGAGTAATTAACACAACCATACGTAACTTTTTCCGTCAAATCATTTTAATGTTATCTAAATGTTGCTGTACTCATTAATTCTCTTAATACTTATAACATTAAGAAAAATAACATTTTAAAATCTTATGACAAAATTGACTTCACTGTACAAGTCGACACATGCATAGATACAAGTGCAGCACCAAAGTTGCGTAAGTCAGTTGGCATTGGGGTCCGTCATCTTGTATTAAGCTTCCAAGTCAATTCTGCCATGGAAACCATGTTTGAAGACTCTGATACGAGGCCACCTTTTCTTACTTTAATTACTCAGTTATGCTCCACCACATTTTAAGCTCACGTTCAACCAGTGTACAAAACCAAGATGGAGTGGAAGAACATTTTACCAGAAATACAGCCAATGACAGTGATTAGTATAATAGCACTAATTTATTCTGATTTAGGTTCCGACTACATAGAGATAAATATTCTGATCTGTAGCCAATTTTATTATTAAAAACTAAAAACATAATCTGCATATGGGTTAAGATTAATATGGTTGAGAGACCATTTGTCAATTCAACGCAAAAGATGTTGTTTAATAAGATGAAGTTATTCAAAGCATCAGTATCCTCATGCGACAACTACAAAGAACATGAAATTTGACCAAAGTAAATCCAGCTTTAGTTTTTAACATGTCATTATTATCCTCACGCAGGGTTAACAAAAAGTTCAATTTTAGAAGAAAAAAAATCGATCTCTAAGAAGCACAACCTACATAAGAAGATTTGGTAAGCAATCGTCACCGAAAAGAGTGAAATATCGTAGAAAAACAGGTTCCTACTAGAATGCAGCCAAAATTAAAAAATAATATATAAAGCAACTATACATCAGACAAATTCCACAAACGTGCAATTATGCTACAGCATAATAGGAGAGAAGAAAGGGTACAGACGCGAAAGGAAAAAAGAAATCCAGATAAATTGTGGGGCAATCAAGGCTCAGTTCCAGAGAAAACAAAAAGAATCACTGAATAATCCATATCCAAGATCAAACTAATATAAAATTGAGTATTTTTAATCTCAGATTTAGGAGAGCCTTGTTTCAGTATGAAATCAAGGGTCACAAGTTTGACTCTGGAATCAGCCTCTTGCAAATGCAATTAAGGCTGCCTACATTGATCCATAATGGGTGCGACACTTGATCATGTCAAGGCAAGAGTTTAAAAGCACCAGGTTGCCCTTTCATCATCTCATTAGATCTAATAATGCATTATTTTTCAACCCTAAATACTAAAAGGATTTTGGGTACAAGAAGCAGAAGGAAGCAAAGATGATCATCAATCTTCTTTATCGTTATAAACATAATGTCGAGCTCAAGTAAAAAGTGTTTCTCCTCTAGTCTCCATATTAGCAATCAACAATCTCAAACCAAAACACTGAAGACGATGCAAAGGCCTTCGTCATCAACCAGCAAAACAAACTAAATCCTATCAGATTGAAATAACAGCATCAATTCATTGAAGTTTACAATTTCACAGCTATCTTTCACAAAACAGCCCCACGTCTGGACAACCTTTACAAAAAGGGTAAACTCATACAAGGTGGTTTGACTCATACTCAAGGTGAGACAGTGAAAAAGACAATAATTCACAATATTCAAGGAGCAAGAGGAGTACAAATAAATTACAATTAAGTACAGCTCAAGAATATTAACAATCCATGCTAGTGAATAGCCATCTAGTGAAACAACTTGCCACTCAGTGTAGAAATTCATACAGCACAAGCCTGATACAATTAAACAAAATAACTCATTTTTACTATCTCATGATACTCATTTTTGCTATTCCCACAAAAGAAAGGACTAGATATGGAATGATTATATGCGAGAAGATAGTGGTTAGGTACCTATCAAGCAAAAGATGAGAGAAAAACAACGAAGTTTTGCCACACCAAGAGGCCACTCAGGGAACCAGCTACAACTTTTAGCTATGTAAAAAGGGGTAAAAGGAGACCAAGAAGGATATAGAAGAAATTATCAAAAGGAACCTTAAGATAAATAAAAATTTGGCTTTTAACCAAGTCCAATGACATCGTGTGACCCTTGTAATTGACCTTATCTAATGGGACAAGACTTTATATATTACTGTGAAAACACCTATAATCTATAAAAAAAAGAAATTAGTATACTCAAGTTTGCACATAATGTTTTTTAAAAGATTAATCTTGATAAGTGTACCCAAAATGTATCTGTACTCAATAGGTGCTGAGTATGTATATTTTAACAAAATAAAATATACATACTTAAAAGAATATCACCAATTCCCATTTTCAAAAACCTTTTGTAAAGACACAAGGATTTATGAATAACATTAGGTAGTAAAATGGTCATTATGACAAATTACTTTCTACCAGTGGAAAAAAAATCTTTGATTTATCACTACGTTAGAAAATTATTAGATAACCACACATCTAAATCAACAGCATATAACAATCCATTAGAAAATATTGACACACTAAATAAAACAACCACAACTTTGAACAACTTTTTGTTAATACTAAGCATTGGAAAATGTGACTAAATACAACAGCTAATAAAATTCACCAAAATCCAGGACTATATAATTTAAAACAGGCTGTATCAGCCCAGATGATCCAGCTAAAAGTAAAAAACTAGTCTATCTCAACGGCTTTAACTAGCAACATCCATATGAAATTATGAATCAAGGCTTAAAAAGGGAGCAGATGAAGTCAAGAGGCTGTAAAAGTACAGTCTAACAAATTTATTACACCAGAGCACATAGTCTGCAATTCACGCAATCACCAGAGGCACACAAAGCATCTGCGCCCAACAAGCGATGATACACCTGAATCAAACATCCATTCAACTCAAATCATCATTTTACAACCATCATTCAAAGACATTATTGTAAAAGCATAGGCTTATTGGCAAAAGAAAAATAAACAAATTGTTGCTCACCTTTTCTTAAGAACCACATGAACAAACAGTCCATGTTTAGGAACAATGCACAAATAACCAGCAATACAATTTTCAAGATAATTTCAAGCAAGAAAAAAGTACGAAATTAGAAGGGAAAGTGAAAAAAAAATACAAACACACAACAAGCATGAAATTAAATAGGCAAGCAGCTGGAGAAGACAAACAAATAAATAAAACAAAACAAACAAAGAAATTGACTGAATAAGCAAATTAAGCAAGGCACAATAACAGGTCACAGAAGACAAACACCAAATCACAGAGCCACCACTCTCAACTCCGCATCAATTAAATTCTATAAATTAGAAACCAAGCAGACACAAAAACGCATATTCTATGCTTGATAAACACTGTACAAGAGTTTTCATAAATCAGAAATTAACTCCAAGTTTCCACAAATGACACAAAACATGAACACCCATGGTAACTCCAGATTTTATGATCTCCATCTTTCCATTGTATGATCCATGTAGCAGACCTCACCTAGTGAAATACGGCTTTGTTGTTATTGTTTATCAGTTCACACGCTTCACCTCTGGCCTCTCACAATTCAAAAATATCCAATGATAACATACTATCATCAATAGTTGCTATGTTTAGATTTGATTTAATAGAATGAAAAAGCATTGTAATTATGAAATCCATCCATGTAATTACTTACTTAACACATTAACTGTAGTCATTTAAAAAAAAAAAAATAATGTCTACGGCAATCCAAGTTACTTGGTACTTAACTCAGAGAGACCAGTATCTTGACAAACTATCAAGATAAATAAAATAAAACAAGACTAACACGTGAACAAGACAGTTAAAACATAATTCAAAATAAAATATAAAATAATATAGAAAAAACCAAAAGTTAGAAAGAAATTAACAAGCTCAATTGAATTTCAAGTTGAAAGGATTCAATTAATATGCAACTTATCAAAAGCTCACCAACTATAACCAACTTCAACATATGATTTGTCAAGCTACTGTTGCATCAGAGAATAACATTCATTGATCAGGTTTACAAAACCACAGACCAGCTGTATGATCTCTAACAACAACACAAGCAATTGAGGATGTTCGTTTCAATTTAATAAATATTTTGTAATATCACAGCAAGAAGGTCAACAAATGGAGACAAGTAAAACATAGACCATTATCATTGAAAAAGAAAAAACAAATCATGGAAAGAAACACAAAAAAAAAAACAGATCAAGACAAAGGGAGAACATTCCGTGCATGTTTGGAAACTCATTCAACATGCACATATACAGTAAAAACAGACTATCCATAACATAAAGTGAGTCAATTGTTCTCTTCAAAGGGCAATAAACCTCATGCCGCTAAATCAACTTATTCACAAATAAAACCAACAACACTAAAAGTGAAAAAAGATTGAATAGCATAGTCAAAGGAACAACAGTACAGCCAGAAAAAACAGCAAACACACAAAACAGATAAACACACTAACAACAAGGCAGGCCAATCAAAACTTAACAGAACGAAAACATATGAACTACTTAGACTTACACACAACCTACAAAAAGTACTCAATAACAGAAACAACCTAAATTACCTTTTCAGTAGTAAGGGGGCATATTGGGATACATCGAACCAGGCGGAACCCTGGGCATAGGTGAAGTTCCAGAAGGAGGGTGATGCTGATTCTGGTACCCAGATGAAGCCGATAAACCATAGTGTCCACTATCCGGATACCCTCCAGTACCACCAGCAGGCATTCCACCCGAACCTGGCAATCTATACATAGAACCACCACCACCAGCACCACCAAGCCCGCCACCAGCGCCACCACCAACACCTCCAGCACCTCCTCCCATCCCACCAGCACCGCCAAAGCCAGTCGAGCCCGGTCCAGGTCCACCAACGTACCCACCATATGGCCCACCCATCCCACCACCATACCCACCAGCACCAGCCATAGAACCCGGCACAGGATTCGTCGAATTAAGAGGATGGTTATGATTGCCCATCGGAGGCTGTCCGCCAAACCCACCATAAGAACCCATCCCAACCGGGGGCCCATACTGTCCGGGGCCACCATACTGCCCAGGCCCGGACCCCGCATTAGGAGGCAACCCCATTCCCGCCCCCACTCCATCTCCATGCCCGTGCTGAACATTCCCGTGATGGGCCTGGGCCGAGTCCGGCCCAGCCCGTTTTCCCTGCTTCCCATCAGTAATCGCCAACTTACAACTCAACTGCCTCCCTTCCACAGTTTTCACAGGATCTATCAATGCGGCCTGAGCACCCTCGGGAGACTTATAAACAAACAAAGCAAACCCTTTCGACTTTCCTGTTTGTTTATCAAACCCTAACGGCCCTTCTTCGATTTCGCCGTACACGGAGAAGTGCGCGAGAAGCTTGTCCGCTGGCAGGTCCGGCGGCACGTTGGCGACGTAGATCTTACGGAGAGCCACGTCAGCAGGGTTGGCGTTCGACGCGGAGTTCCCGGCGGCGGCGAGCTGCGTGACCGTCACGCGGCCGTCAATGCGCTTGCTGGGCTCGCGGAGGGCGAGAAGCGCGCCGTCGACGTGGCGGAAGGTGACGAATCCGTAGCCCTTGGACTTGCCGGTGGCCTTGTCGAGGATGACAACGGCCTCCTCGAGGTCGCCGAAGGTGGAGAAGAGCGAGCGGAGGCCGTCGGTGGTGGTGTCCCAGCCGAGGCCGCGGATGAAGAGCTTGCGCTGGGAGACGTCGGGGTCCGCGACGGCGCGCACGGAGGCAAGGACGTCGGGGTGGCGCGCCACCGCGTCCTGGAGAATGTCGAGGAGCTGGTCGGGGGTGAAGCGCTCGATGAGCTTGCGGGCTTCGGATGGGGAGAGCTTGAAGGGGTCGGAAGAGTCGTTGTTGTTAAAGCCGTTCTCGTCGAGCTTGCGCTTCTTGGTTGGATCCATTGGAATTGGGAAGAGGTTGTTGATGATGGTGATTGGTGGAGGAAGAGGAGGAACGGTTAAACCCTGATAATCTAACCCTAATTTGGCGCTCTTCTCAGAAAGTGGAGACTGAGACTGAGAGTGAAGAGAGGGAAAGAAAGGGCACAATATTTGGGGCATATATACCCAATGTGGATGTTGGGCCTTCATGAAATATTGGTCCAGTAGGTATCGAAAAGGTTTGGGTTGCGGCTGTTGCTTCGTACATTTCTAAGTTGCTTTTTTTCATGGGTTGAATTATAGGGATGGCAAACGGGTCGGTTCGCAAAAAATGTAGGATGGACTGGTTTGGTCCGTTTTTATAAAGTGAGCTGGAAATGCTAATCCATCCCGTTTTAATGCGGGCTAGCGGACCAGCCTGTCTAAAAAATAAAAAAGTTAATTTTAAAAAGAAATACAAAAAAATTATTAAAAAATACAAATATGATAATTAAAAAAACACAAAGTTAAATAAAAGTAAATAATTTAAAATTAATATTAAATAAATGATATCATGTGATAATTCACAAAATTACACATTTGCAAATGGAATTTACTGATGTAAACTGTCCAAAGTGTAATATGTCAGTAATGAAAGACTATTTGAAAGTATCATTATCATAAATATTTTAATATTAAAACTTAAAAGTTATTATGAAAGTGCAAAAGAGTATAAATTAAAAGAATATACCTATTTCAAAATATGTTAAATATATCTATTTAATTTTAATATTTAATATTTAAAATACTATTGACCCAGCGGGCTGGCCCGCCCTGTCCTACGTTCGGCCCGCAATTTTGCAGACCGGGCTAGCCCGCCCCGCTTTTGATTTGCGGGCTGATATTATCAACCCAGTCCGCGTTTTTTTGGGCTAAGCGGGCTGGCCCGGTGGGCCCGACCCATTTTGCCAACCCTATTGAATTATACAATTATTCTTTTATTATATTTGATAATTACTATATTCGCTTTTCCTATATTCTAATACATTTCCCTTTCTCAACTTTTTCCCTAATTACCCCTTCTAAAAATTTACACCCCCTCCCCCTTTCATGAAACTCATTCTCCCCCAATTTAATTAACTATTTGCACCAAACAACAATGGGATTCTTGCTTCCTTTTATGATTGGTTAGCCTCTAACTTCTCATTAGCTTTCTCGGGAGGGATTCACTTGTGACGAGGTAAACGATGATGGACTAATATGCAAGGGATTGACTTCGGCGGGTTTGGGAAACATTTCCAATAGTTTTGCAGTTCTGGCAACTGGTGGTAGTCCAATGTGTGGCGTTGTTAGCATTTTCGATGAGTTAAAATGTTGGGACGATCCATGTTCATTTTCGGATCTTCCACTGGATTATGTTCGATTGGGGCTAACCATGAAGATGAATGTTGTGGTGATTTGAATTCCTCACTGATTCTAGAAAAGGTATTGGCTTTATGGTTATTGCTTCTTCGAATTTCACCATGTGCGGGATCAAGGAAGATGATCTTCTTCTGGATTGTTTGGTTGGTCAACGCTTCCAAACCTGATTTTGATCCTTCTTTGGAGCATTCGATTCCTGGATTCTACGAAGCTAGTTCGTGTAGGGTTGATGAGTTTGCTTTCAATGTGAGTGTTCTTAACGAGCTAGTTTTGACAAGCTTGTGTGTTAGAGAGGATTTGAGGATTTGTTCACCTTGTGGATCAAACAATTCCAATCGGTTCTTCTTGTCTAGTGAATGTACTAGGAATGTTGATAGAGTTTGCATGGCTTGTTCTTTTTATCATAACATTTCTTGTTTTGACGTTTGTGTACTTTTTTTTCACAGCAAAAGGATTTATATTAATATTAAGTGAAGGTTGTGCTTGTCACAAGAAGTGCCAGACCCAACCTCATAACTACATCGTGGAGTTGCTACCAAAACATTGGTACTCCCTTACATATGTATGGATTCTACAACATTATAAGGAACAAATGGTATCAACTATATTCCATAATACCCGAGCATGCTTCCTAGTGTTCCCCTGGTCCTTATTTCTCACCTCTTTCCCAGTTGCAAACCCGATAGGCCTACCTAAATTATGCTAAACAATTTTGCGGGTCAATACACCATACGTAAAGTAAGCAATCAAACCCTTTTATATTTCCACAACACCAACACCATGACCTGAATATGAGTTCGTCCAGAACCATGTCTGAACTACAACTTGCACCATTGAATTTGACATCATTCTGGTGCTTCCGAATCGTCCAATTTAATCAAGAGGGGTGTACATTTTTTGGAAAATGATTATATTGGGGAAGAAAGAGAGAGTTGAGTGTATTTCAAGGATAGTTTGGGGAAAATGACAAGAGGGGATGTTTTAGCATATAAAGGGAGTAAATATAACAATTGTCTTATATTTTAAGGTTCAATTTACTTCCTTAATTATTTAAAATGAAATAATTATACCATCAAATTTTAACATTGACTTGTACCCTCTTCCTTTCTTTCTTTAACCATTCCTATAAGGTTGTAACCCTTCTCACTCAAAAGAAAAGCAAGCCATCACACACCACCACTCAAAAGAAAAGCCAATGTGCACCGCCACCACCAGCCACCGCACACCGCCACTCACGGCATCACCACGCACACTCCAAGACCTCCTCTCCCTCCACAATGTCATCTCTCCTTCTCATATGTTCCTCCTTCACCCCAAACTGTTTCTCCCCCATTTATGCTGTGTGTTTGATCTAGATTTGAGAATGAAGAATGGCTTTGCAAAATGATCTCTTTGACGACAACAACAACAAGAGGCACAGAGGGCGACATAGTGGGTTTCATCAGATCTAGATCTCGAGATGAGGCGTTGTTTAGATTTGGGAAACAACGGTGAGAGCCACAGAGGGTTACAATGGGGTCAAAAAGATGGCGACATGGTGGGTTGTAGTGGGGTCAGAGATGGCGATGTGGTGGGTTGCAGCGGAGTCAGAGATGGTGATTCAGGATTGATTTGGGGTCCACTAATTTGGGGGATTTAGGATTAGGGTTCTGATTGCGTTGATTTGGAGAGATAGTTGAATATTTCCTTTGCAAACTTCCTTTATGCTTCTTCCCCATTCAATTCAAAGTCGATTTGGTTGCTTTAGATGGAACAAACAATGAACATGCAGTTGCTGCATCGCCTAGTAAACTGGCTAAGTGAAAGAGCTCACCTAAACTGAGCATTTTACATTAGTTACTATAGAAACTGATTTAAAAATACAACATTTTACATCAATATTGACAAGTGATGTAAAAGTATCAATTTCTATCAATTGAATTTATAAATTTGACAAAAAGGGTATAATTGTTTATTTTAAACAATTGAATAATCAAATTAAATCTTTTAATAATTGAGGGATCAAATTGAACCTTAAAATATAATTAAGGGACTAATTGTATAATTAAACATTTTGCATCCTTCGAAATGGTCAATCTATAATGTAAAATTACATTATGGAATGCCCCCCTTTTTTTTACTTCTCGAATGGCGAGTCCGAAAGGTAAAAAAAACATTCCAAACAGGTTGCAGGAAGCAACTGGAGGTGACTTCCACCTTTTAAAAATATCTTAAATTTACTTTACTACCCCTAACCCTTCCCCTCATATCCCCTCCTATGTATCTACTTTCTCTCTATAAATTCTTAAGGCTAGCAAAATTACTCAAATCACTTTTTTGAAATTTTGATACTGACTAAATTTAGGGGCAAATTAGTCTTAAACCATTACTCTTTTAGTATAAATAGAAACTAGGTTAGTCTTTAAAAAAGGAAAAAAAAAATATATATATATATACTTAAAAATTACTCAAAGCACCTTTATGAATTTGTGACAATAGTCCATTTTTAGAGGCAAATTAGTCTTAATACATTAGACCAATCTCAAATAATTTTTTTGAAAAAGTTCAACTAAGTAGGGCAAACCCAAACTCAAATGATAGGGGCCAACAAAAAATAATAAAATTCATCCAATAAATATATACAATCAATTTTTATACAAGATATGTATAATTATCTCTATATCATTAATCTATTACAAATAGTATTATGAATATTATAGTATATTGTATTATATATATATATGTATAATTAGTCAAATATATTTATTTTATATAAATATAAAATACTGAAAACATCAATTTTAAAATATTAAAAAAAATTGTGTGATGAGGTGTCTTTTCGTCTTTGTCTCTTGCGATAAATGATACTTGTTTATATGGGATTTGAAAAATAAGACCTCCTTTAATTGAAAAAAAATTAGATTATAACAAAGTGTAAGAAAAATAAAATTTTATTATATAATAACTAAATTTGATTAAATATTTAGATAATATTTCTTAAAAAATATAAAATTACTATTAATTTTATAATTTAAAAAATCAAAAGATAAAAAATGATTATATGATAACTAAAATTTTGATCAAATATATCTGGATACGATTTCTTTAAATAAAATAAAATTACTATTAAATTTATAATTTAATAATAAATCAAGAGATAAAAACTTAATTCCTTCAAACTTTATTGTTGCCTTCATAAATTATAAGCATAAACTAAAACAAATCAATATCTATAATTGATGGTTGTAATTCTTATATATTGTATTTTTTTACTCAATCCCTATTTAATGCATAATTATGTATGCATCAATCACGGTCATGTAATTCCTATATATACATTTTTTGACTCAATCCATAATTATGTGTCATGTTCATGTGTCCAAAATTAGTTTTGCATATATTAAATTAGCCATATAACTATGATTATTCTCCAAGCAACAAGAAATTATAAATCTCATCACTCAAATATGTCCATACATTACCAAAAGAAAAACAAAAATTCAAGGAGGGCCATGCCCCCCCTCCATAACACGTGGGTCCACCTATGCGACTTAGTGCATGTACACTGTATTGAAGCCTACCCATCATCTCTTTCCATCTTCTATTTAGGTTGCTTGAAATTAGGTTTTCTTTTTTCGTTTGTCAATTCATTTGTTTTTCTTTTTAACCTTACTTTTTTATTCTCATTTTTGAATTTTCAACTTTTATTAGTGTTTGACAAATCAAACAGATTCATGTTGATATCCCACAAGTCAACTTCCCAGAAGCGAAACAATAGGTTTCGTTTTTTTAATCGTCCCCTTTTCATATGCTCACATTTGTCAAATTGCATGTTAGGAATTGAAGGGGTAAAAAGAGGATTAGGCTTTCACTCTCCAATTATCATCTTAGCTTTTCAGATACAATAACCTTTTTTTTCTTTTTTCCACTTTATTTGATTATTCTATCAATGGTTTTTCTTGAAAGCTAGGTTTGAAAAATGTTTCGTTCATGATGGGTGTGTGTCTATTAGTCTTTACAATTAGTCAATTTTTTTCATTGTTGTAAATCTTTCTTTTCAATTAGTCTTACTGAATTGTGATTGATTCTTTACCTATTTCAATGCAATGTTAGGTTGACACTCATTCCACTTATTCGTTTGATGAAATGTGTGATTGATACTTTCTATAACTTTTTGATTTATTTGTAGTGTCTATAACTTCTCTTCAACTTTGGAAGTTTTTACTAAACCTTTTCTTAAATAGCAGCTCATACTCTAATAAAATACTCTCATCAAATAACAAAAGATTGAAATTGAACTATGTTGTTTATTTTTTTATGTTGACACGTATCTTTTACAATGTTTTGTTAACTATATTAATATTTTTTTATTGTACTTAAATAATTAGAGTAAAAATAATCTGTATATTAAAATAAATTTACAAAAATAAATTATGTAAATAATTTGCATATTAATTTATGAAATTTAATTCAAAATTGGTCAAATAAAATTAAAAATATGTAAACTATTCAAAATAAAAACATATAAAATGATATAAAATTAAATTAAAAAGATTTATATATTAAATATTTTTTAATTTATAAATTTTGATAATTTTTTTTTTTAAAATAGCTCTTGACTTATGATACATAGAAAATAATGTTAATGTATTTAACTAAACAAAAAAATGTGTTTGTGGTTTATTGCCTTGTCTATGAATAAATGATTATGAGTTTAATTCCAATTAAGACACTTTTTATATTTCACTTCATTTAATCTTTTTTCACATAAACGTCATGTCAACAGTCTCCATGTTGTTGGATATAGGGGAGTAACAAGAAGATGAAGCTAAAGAAGAAGCTTGCGCCTTAGAAGAAAGTTTTTGAGCTTTTCACATGCCAAGGAATTTGTAATTTGTTCAAGTGTATGAGAGGCTAATCTTATGATCCTTGCATTGCATGAACATGGTTATTAACTTGCATACATGATTTCACAAAAAAAGCATTAAAGCTATTCATGATTTCAAAAACAAATGAAATTCTCAAGGTTAAGTTTTTGGAAAAATGAAATCCTACTGCATTAATCGATTACCTACTAGTTTAATCAATTACTATTCACCATTTTGATTATGGAAAATCGATTACTGAAGTTCATATTTTGAAGTGGTTGACTGACTTGATCGATTATCACATTTTGTAATCGATTACATAAGCATATTCTGGAAATTGTGTTCATCTGGTTTAATCGATTACCACATTTAGTAATCGATTACATAAGCTTGTTTTTATAACTTGGTCTAACTGCTTTAATCCATTACCGCTCGGATTAATCGATTACTTTATTCATTTTAAAACCCATAATTAGCTATGAATGTTTTAATCGATTATTTGACAATTTAATCGATTACATATGCTATTTTAATCGATTATTAGGCGCTTTAATCGATTACAGTTTGTTATAAAATTCTGTTATGGATAGAGTGAAGGCTTGTCTGATCTTTTAACTTAAATACTTCAAATTTTCTGAGCATACACAAGTCTTCTCAAAGTTAGAAAGTAATTTTCTGAGTTAGCAAAGCTCTTGTCCCACTCTTTAATCTTCATGGTGTTGTGAAAGATTTCTTGGGTAAGATTTTCAAAGAAGTTTTTGGAGAGAAAGTTCTGAAATTGTTTTCTTTATTCCAATTCTGATTGGTAACTCATATTCATTCATATTCATTGGATCATCAGGTTGTCTCTCTCCATTATTTCTTTTTGTAAATTCGTTTTTGTATTCTTTGTTATTTGAAACTATTATAAAGTGTTCTTTTAGTTTTTTTCTAGAGTAGGGTTCTCTAGAGGGAAGAATAGAGTAGTATTTTCTGGTTCTTGAGCACTAGGAGTCTAATAGGGTTTTAGATTTCTATTCTTTATCTAGGTTTGATAAAGGGTGATTGTTGTAAAGCTTGTAAGAACTGAAACTTGATAATAGTGGAACTCTAATCTAGAGTTGATTAGAAGAAACTAGATGTAGCTTCTATTGAGAAGTGAACCAGTATAAATTCTTGTATTGGTCTTCTATTCCTTGAATCTCTACTTGTTATCTTGATCATTTATTCTTGGTGGTATTATCATTACTCAACAAGTTCTGTTTTAAGTAATTGATTTCTTGGGCTGAGTGGTTTGATTGATTTGAAGCATTTTTTGGTTCAATTGTGATTAAAATCCTTCAACTCTAATTTTATAAATAAATTTTAAAAGATCAAGTTTAAGCCAATTCACCCCCCTCTTGTTTATTGTGGGTATTCCTATTGTTTTCACATGTCAGCACCAATATGTCATCAAAGTCAATGTTTGACTTTGGATGGTCAACTGATAGAGGGACCAAAATGACTTATTTTTTAAAACAGATGGACTAAATGTCTTGATTTAGAAATAAGGAGACCAAAATTGCAACTTAGCCTATAAATTATTTAGGCTAGGAAAATTACTCAAACCACCTTTCTAAAATTTTGATACCTATCTGATTTTGAGGGCAAGTTACTCTTAAATCATTACTCTTTTTTAGTAGAAACTATGCCATTCTTTGAAAAAAAAAGATTAAAAATACTCAAAAAATTTTCAAAACACCTTTATGAATTTGTGACAATAATCCATTTTTGGGGGCAAATTAGTCTTAATACACTAAGCCAACTTTGAAAAAAAAATAGACTGATTTTTGGGTTGCTTGAAATCAGGTTCCCTCTTTACGTTTGCCAATTCGCTAGTTTTTCCTTTTAGCATTACTTTTTTGTTCTCATTTTGGGATTTTTTTTTACTTATGTTAGGGTTTGACAAATCAAACAAACTGGTGTTGATATTGCACAAGTCATCTTACCTGAAGTGAAATGATAAGTTTCTTTTTCTTCATTGTTCCATTTTCATATGCCCACATTTGCCAAATTGCAAGTCAGGGTTTAAGGGTAAAAAAGGAATAGGCATTCATTCTCCAGTTATCATCTTAGCTTTTCATATATGGTGATCTCCTTTCTTTTTTCCCCTTTATTTGATTATTCTGTCAATTTTTTTTTCTTCAAAAGTTGGATTTGAGAAATGTTTCATTCATGTCGCGTGTATGTCTATTAGTCTTTGTAATTAATTCAATTTTATTCATTTTGTGAATCTTTCTTTACCTATTTCAATGCAATGTCGGATTGAGAGTCATTCTTTTTATTTGTTTGATGAAATGTGTAATTGATACTTTCTATAAATTTTTGTTTTATTTGTAGTGTTTATAATCTCTTCATCTTTGGAAGTTTCTACTAAAACTTTTCTTAAATAGCAGTCTATGCTCCAATAAAATACCCTAGCCAAATAACAAAAGACTGATATTGAACTATGTTGTCTATTTTTTATATGTTGATACATATCACTTACAATGTCACATTGTATAAGTAGTTTATATTTTGATTCTTTCACCATGGTTTTAAATTGACTTCTTAAAATCATATTGGGTTTTCCATTGACTGCTTGGGTTTACAATTTTTTTGTGCTAGGATTCTTCCTATTTGTAGGCCATTTACGACATATAGGAAGAGCTCAGGCAGCTGGTGCCTTTTTGGCTATTGGCTATCATGAATCCAATGTTGGATATTAGAAACAACTTATTTTTGCCAAATTCTTTTTATCATTTTTCTCACTCATTTTTGTACAATATAATGGGTTAAGGATTGACATAGCTTCTTAAAAAAAGGTGGATTTTTTCCTTTAATCATGTTTGTCACTAATATATTGTGCAAGATTATTAGGTTTAGGATTTGTAACTAAATGTGTGCTTAGTTTATGTATTGGGATTGCATGCCTATTTGTTGAGTCATAAGATGAATCAGGACCCTCAATAATTTAGATTTGATGCAAATATTTACTAAGTCTTAAAGTTGCTTCTTAATATCATGAAGCAATAGCATTGTATTTGCTCTAGTCTAAAGTAGATGTGATCATTGAAGCCAACTGTAGAAGTATGGCTCAAGGAAGATCGGTAGAGTTGTGTATCATCATGGACTAGACGTGCATTAATGCTCATTTAATGCACCAACATACACCTTCTACGCAAGATTAGATGCAAAACGAATACCGTTTAGAGACAACATCTACTTGTTGAAGAAGTCTATATATACAAAGGCTTTGAAGAATTTGTACTGCTAGCTACAATTTGAACATACATACTCCAACATCAACAACACCTTTAACTCAAGTTAATTGGGATCGGTGACTAGCTATAATTTGAAGCTGAGTAGAAATTAAATAATTCTTCCTTGAAAGAGATGACGACTCTGCTAAGGTTTCCTTTGTGATCATCTTCTTGCATGAAAGCATGTTGGACATGACTAAGTTTGTTCCTTGGGGTTTCCTTGTGGATGATGGCCCTCCAAAAACCACGAATTTGATTGTAAACCCTCTGAAATAGAAATTCTTCACACAAGCACTAAGCATAACTATAATATTCCCCTTAGTCATTTGCCCACCTCATGCTTGAAAGGAGATGCCCTAGCAATCTCGACCCCTGAGGAGGAATACTTAGTAGGTCTTGAAGACTGCAAAAATAATCTTCATGGGAGATTAATTTTATCGAAATAGACCACCTCTCCTAGGCTTGAGGATCTCTAACAAAACCTTCGAAAGTAATGACAACCTTTAGGTAATTGAAAGTTGGTACCAATTGGTAAGGGATTCTTCAAATTTCTTTCGCTTCTGTGGAAGACTTACGATAGGTTTTGGTAGTGGGTGGATGGAATCTCCAACCAAGAACTCTTTGTTTATTCTCCTGGACCCCATATTTTAATCCAAACATTGTGAAGCCAACAAATACATAGTGTTGGGTTTGCATATTTGGTCTTCCACAAGAATATTGTAGACCAATTATCATATTCTCTATTGTTAGAGGTGTAGGCATTCCACTATTGTTGGACGAAACCATGAGTAATAGGAGCTTTGGACATTATGTACGAGTCTTAGTTGATGTTGATTTGGCAAATACTCTCCGGAATTAAATACTTGTTGAAAGAAAGGGTTTTGCCTTCTTTGTGGATATTGTTTATGAACGCCTATCACACTTTTGCTCTTTATGTAATGTAGTGGGACATTCAATGTTGAAATGTAAAAAGCAATTTGAAAACTCTGATATTGTTGCTTTGAAGAATGATAAGAAAAGGAATGTATATGTGCTCAAGCAACACAATAAAGAGATAATTGTTCAAAATGATTAAGTCTTTGGTGGTGGCCCTAGTTTTACCAAAGATAACAATGATAATCTACAACAAACGGCCCAAGAACCTCTAGTTGTTGATCCTAGTCCTTCCAAGGATATAATTGATAATGTTGATAATCAAGAAGTGGTACAAGAAACTAAATTCTAGAATCAAGATGCCAATCAAGATTTTGGTATGCATTAAGAACCAGTCTTAGATCAATCTTTGATTACGGACACATCCTGTGATGAATCCTTGCACCCAGATTCTCTTGATTCTGACAATGGTGTTGACAAAATCATGGTGCAACAATGTATTATTGATGATGCTCACATCATCTCAGGTCATTGGGGAGACAAGGTAAAAGAGGATCAAAATTTGCAAAACTCTTTGGTTGTTCATAACATGCAACAACCCTTAGTTAATCCGAGACCAGAGGTGGCTTCTACTTTACAAGAAGAAGATGATTTTACTGTGGTTATTTCAAAATCATAGCAAAACAAAGCTTAAAAAAAATCTTCATCACCAATTTACAAAACCCGTTCTAGGGGAATTTCCCATCTTCATGCATGATGAAGTCTTTTCTCTAGAACATGAATAGTATGGGTTACCAAGCCACACTTACATATCTCAAGCACTTGTGAACAATCTATAAATTTGATCTTGTCTTTATTTTGGAACCATGGGTTTCTTCTATTACAGTTTCTGATTCTTTTTGGAAAAGTCTCAGACTTAAATTGTTTGTAATCAATGATATAGAGGAGATCTTTAACCAAACATTTGGGCTCTTTGTAAAGATGATTTGAGGTGTACTCTCCGCTTCTTTTCAACAACTTTTTTTGCGTTTTGAGGGAAGTTTGATTTTCTTCTCCATGGTCTATGCCTGCACCACATATGTTTTGCATAGGCCTCTTTAGGATGAATTATTGCAACATCCAAAGCCAAAATCTTGGTCCATGGTGTTGTTTTGGAGATGTTAACGTTGATATTGGTCTCTCATGAAAAAAGGTGGATGTTTGTGCCTCTCATCATCTTGCTTTGAATTTCATGCTTGGGTTAATTCAAGTCTGCTAACGGACTTGCCTTTGTTGGGAGAAACCTACACTTGGACTAATGGTAGGGGTGTTAGAAAGCGTATTGATATGCGTCTTGATTGAGCATTCTGCAATGATGATAAGTAACCTACATGGAACTCTATAACTTGTTAAGCATTAAACAAAATGTATTATGATCACATCCCTATTATGTTATCTCTTCAGAAAGGGCTTAAATCTTTGTCATCCCCTTTTCGCTTCCAAAAAATGTGGTTGGAACATAAGGACTATTGTAGTATTATGCAAGATATTTGGAACCAACATGTTTATGGTTGCCCAATGTACATCTTGAGCTGCAAATTGTGCAAACTAAAGAACACTTTGAGATTCTGGAGTAAAAATAGTTTTGGGAATATCCATGCTAATGTCAAGGCTTGTAAAGATGTTGTATCCTCAATTCAACATGAGATACATTTTTTAGGATATTTTGATGTTCTAAAAGATAAGGAGCTTAAGGTTTTGAAAGCTTTTGGTTTCCATTACCTATTCATTAAATGGATCCATGCAATTCTTCTTTCTGCTAAATTTTCATTTTCTATAAATGGCAAAGTTGTAAGGTTCTTTTCTTGCAAGAGAGAAGTCCATAAAGGGGACCCACTTTCCCCTATTCTCTTTTGCTTACCAGAAGAAGTTCTTAGTTATGGCATCTCCTCTTTGGTATATCAACATCTTTTCAAGCCAATGCATTGGCCTAATGGTGTTTGCACTTAATAATTGTTTTTCACACCTTGCTTTGGTGAGAAATTATCCTTGTTTTTCTTATCATTTTAGATTAGAATTGTTTGTTTTGTTAAGCAATCATCCTTTGCAGAAACATTCTCCTATGATCTATGAAGAATAAATGAAGTCCAAGATATGAAAGTATTGATCTTAATCAAAAAACGCACTCTATTGTGCAAACCTGCTCTAACGAATGAGAAGTGACTTTCTGATGCAGTGCATAACATGAAAGCTGATAAATATGGACTCTCTGCATGACTAAGGGTCGTACATTTAATGCAAGCATTAAATGCTTCCAATGACCATTATCATCACATGAAGATCAAGTGAAGAATCCAACCATAAAGATGATGGCTATAAATGCCAGAAGCTTTGAAGAAGAAGATGAACCTTATGCACACATTCTTTTCATTCTTTCTGTAAACATTTTTTTGTCTATTCTTGTAAAGTTCAGAAGCTCTCAAAAAAAATTGAACATATTGAGAAAAAAGACTTAAGAGTTTATTGTGTATCCATATGTAAGAGGTTCATAGTTTTAGTTAGTGACCAAACTCAATTAACAAATATTCTTTGATTTTTTTAGAGCTACTAGTGGCTTGGTAGGACAAAGAATATTGGGTTGTCATCCAGCTTGGGGTAGAGTTTTTTTTTTTTTTTGCAAAGCCAGAAGTGACAGTGAACAATACTTGTGACTTGTGAGAAGTTAGTGAAACTTGGCGATTTGTCAAGAACTGGACATAGTCTTAGTGATAGAGATGAACTAATATAAATTCTTGCGTCTGATATCTACTTACTTTCTTTTAGCTTTATCTGACCAAGGGTGTGAATTTGCTTTTAGATTTCAATAGATATCTAGTGTTTTCCAAAAATGTGTTTACATCATTGACAATGCTTTTGAAAATATGTAATTTGTCCTTTACAAAGTTTTATTAGACAAAAAACATTGTTGTGTTTTCAAAAGGCTATAAAATTTATAAAATCACAATTCAACCCCCTTTCTTATGATTTTTTCCTTTACAGTTTGGTATCAGAGCTCAACCTCTAAGGATTAAGCACTTGACAGTGTCTAGAGGAAATGATCAAGATGGCACATAGCAACGATTAGTTCATTGCTAAGGGAGCATCTCTCACAAGGCCACCAAGCTTCACTGGTGAAGACTACCCCTACTAGAAGGATAAAATGAAGATGTACATTAAGTCCACCTAGTACAAAATATGGCATATTATCATGATGGGGATATGTTGATTCCTAGACCAGAAGCTGAATGGACAAATGTTGATCTGGCCATTATGGAGCTTAACACAAAAGCTAGACACATTCTAACATGTGCTTTTATCTAAAAATGAGTACAACAAGATCTATAGACTAAAAACTACCAAAGAGATTTGGGACTCATTAAACATAAATTATGAAGGCAACGAGGATATCAAATTAAGAAGAGTTGGGACTCTGACTAGACATTTTGAAAGCTCCGCCATGAAGAATGGAGAGTTTGTGGACGACATGTTTGGAAGACTTCAAGTTCTTCTAAACAATCTGGAAGCTCTTGGACAGACATATTCCAAGACTCAGATAAACTTGAAGGTGCTGGACAACTTTCCCAATGTGTGGGAACCAAAAAGACCACAATCATTCAAGAAGCAAGATGCCTAAAGGATCTTGCATGGGATAAGGTGCTTGATATTCTAAGAGTCGATGAAGCTCACCTTCATAACATAGATCATCTATAGAAGAAGGATTCTCTATTACCCTTAAGCCCCGAGACACAAGCTACAAAAAAGAAGAAAAATAGAGCCTATCCAACGCTCTTAAAGTTCAGATGGATGAATCTAATGGATCAGAAAACTTTGGTGGATCCACAAATGATGAAGTAGCCCTTATGTCCAAAAAGTTAAAATAAATGGTGAAGAAGAAATGAAGTTTTAACACTCCTCCAGAAGAAAAGACACAAGATTCAAGAAGAAATACAAAGAGGAAGGCAATGAGATTATCTGATTTGAGTGTAGAAAGCCTTGACACGTGAAGAATTAATGTCTACAATTGAAGAAAAGAAGATACTTTGGGGACAATAGAAAGAAAAGTCTGATGGTCACCTAGGATGACTCAGACATTAAGAAGAGTAGTGGTTCAAATTATGAACAAGCCAACATTTGTCTCATGGAAAATACAGATAATAAGACTAAGGTAAAACTATGTATTGAATCTGATACTTCTTTTAGTGCTTCATTAGATGATGAAAAGGATATGCACTATAATATTTTTTTTCATAACTGTCATATAATTTCTTTTCAGTGAAAAAAGTTTAAACAAAAATTTAAAGCATCTATTTGCAAAAACATTGAACTGAAGAAATCAAATAGGATTTGAAAAAGAAAATCCAAACTCTAGAATAGAGTCTAAGTTAGGCAAGTAAGACAGACAAATCTTCCACAGTTGAAAAACTAATAGAGGAAGTAGCATGTATTACTAAAGACTTTGGGAAGTTTTTGAAAAGTTCTAACACACTTACTAAGCTTTTAAAATTCCATCAACACCCATATGACAAGTCTAGCCTATGTTTAGAAAAAGGAAATACATCCTATATGTCACATTCTAACTCAAACAAATGTGACTTCTATGGTAAAGCTGGACATTCTATGTTTGGATGCATCTATAAGAAGAAACAAATGTCTAAGGGTACTAACTCATATGGGTACCAAAAACTCAAATAGTTCTTATTGCAGATGTCCTTGGTAGAAAAAGGCCATGGGTTTAAGTTGGTACTTGGACAATGGATGCTTGTGACACATGACGGGGGAAAGGTCTATGTTCCTCAACCTAAAATCACTTGAAGGGAGAGCAGTTTCTATTGGAGGCAAAGGTAAAGGAAATGTAAAATTGGTATTCCATTTCTAGCCTCTTGATTGAACGTTTTTAGTATAGTATTTTTCTATTCTTCTTAGCTTACTTGACTTCTCCTAAATTCTTATTTTCTCACTTTAACTTAGTTTTGGTCTTTGGCAAATAATTGAGCTTTATTCAAATTGTTGCTTATTTTCAGATTTTTTGCTTACTTGACCTATCTTTCTAGTGCAGGACCTAGAGGATTCTAACGAACTCCAAATGGAGCATATGAGTAGTCCTTGGAAAGTTAAGAAAAATAGATACAATTTTGTTAGATATAAGCGTGGGCCAATTCTGTCGTTTTGATTAGTATAATTAGTCAATTTAGTTGGGCTTAATTAGAGCCCATCCTTCATTCTCTTCAGTCACTATATATTAGTGTAGCTAAGAGGAAAAAGAAAAGAATTTCTAACTTCTTGTGCAAGTTTTAAAAATTAATTTTTTTTTCTCTTTTTCCCTCAATTGTTCTTTATTTTTCTTCTTCCTTTCATCTTTGTTCTTCTATTTTCTTACACAAATTTTGTGGCTCTTTCACTGATGATGGTCACAGAAGACTAAACAATCAATCAATCCAAGGATCCAATCCAAGCAAGGAGAATTTGAATTCTGGTTTGGTATTCTAATTTCTGTGTGAATGTTCATCTTCTTCTTCAATCCTCTTTTCGATTTTCATGATTATGAATATGTTTAGGATTGAAAACAAATTAGATTATATATTTATTTCCTAATTTTGAATTTTAATCATACATTGTTTGGATGATATTTCAATCTGATTTGTGATTTTTGAATTGATTTAGGAGTTAATTCGATTGAACTGCTTCTAATGATATTGAATGAACCTTCATAATATGATCATTATCTGAAAACTATGATAATTTGCATTGCTTGGTTTGGTGAATTGGATTGATATTTTTGAATCTATTTTGCAACATCTTTTAACAATTATGTGAATTATTTTTCTTCAATTCTTATTTGTGTTTCTGCAATTTTTGTTCACTGTCTACAAACTGTTTGATAAACCCCCTTGCTATTTATAAGTGGATTCAGTCAGGAACCAAATTGGACTGTATCTTTGAGTCGCCCTAGGTTAATCCTGTGATATAGAATAATCTTAGTTTTATTTATTTTGTAGCGATTCGATAGTCGTTATCACCTTTATAGACAATGTCTTATATGTTGAAGGTTTGAAGTATAACCTGCTTAGCATAAGTCAATTTTGTGATAGTTGTTATATTGTGTCCTTCAACAAAGACAAATGCGTAGTCAAAATAAAAAATGACAAGTCCTTCTGCATTGCCACACAATTCAATAATCTATATGAGATTAATTTGATAGGCCTTAGTAAATAGAATGTAATGTGTATACTATCCAAAGAAGACGAAAGATGGATTTGGCATAAAAAGCTTGGACATGTCAATTTAAAACATATTTCAAAATTATCCAAAAAGGATTTAATTAAAGGACCGCCTAAGATTTTTTTTTTTTGGAAAACTCATCTTCTCTGTGAACATGTCAGCAAAAGAAACAAATCAAAACTACTTTTTTAAATCCAAAGATGTTGTTTCCACTTTCATATCGTTACAGCTGTTCCATATGGATCTGTTTGAGCCAACTAGAACATTAAGTTCTAGAGAGAAGAAATATGGCTTTGTCATAGTTGATGATTATTCTAGATATACATAGGTATAATTTCTTGCACATAAACATGATCTTTTAAGGTCTTTCAAATATTCTACAAAAGAGTTCAAAATGAAAAAAAAATGTTTTTGTATCTCTTATAACATAAGTGATCATGGGACTGAGTTTGAGAATGTTGAGTTTAGATCATTCTGTGAAAATAATGGTATTTTCTAAAAATACTATGAACACACTTCAATTAACCAAGAGGGAGGGGTGAATTGGTTAAGACTACCTTTAAAAATTTTTCTTTGAAAATAATTTGCGGAATTTAAAACTTGGATCGTATCACTCAATCACCCTTGATAAAAAAACAAATTTCTTTCAATCTAATATCACCTTGAAATGCATGTAATGACTGAAATTCTCTTATTGATTGTATATTGATTTCCAAACAATAGTTATGATAGATATATAGATAAAGAAACAATCACACAACAATTTATACTGGTTCACCTCACTAACATGGAGGCTACATCCAGTGTCTTCCAACCAACACTAGGTTAGAGTTTTCACTATATCAAATTATTCTTGTACAAGCATAACAAGTGACAATCTCTATCAACACTAGACAAAGATCCTGAATTCTAAAACACTATTAGAATACAAGTCACAAAGACCTTGAGAAACCTACTCAAATCTTCAAACCTAGAGAACCCTTCTCTAGAATGCTTTACAAGGAATCAATTTGAAATATTACAACACAACAAAACAAAATCTTAGAAAATCTCAAAAGAAATGATTCAAGATAAACACTACTTGTGATCCTTCATGTATGAATGAATGAAAACGAAATGAGATTACCACACAATCCAGGTAGTATGAATTCTATTTTTCAGAATCAATATCTTGAAATCTTCTTTTCTTTAGTAGATCCTTTCTAAAACTCAGAAATCTTGATCTTTACAAGATATGTTAATCACTATGAAATCAGTTTCTTGGACACTTTAGAAAGCTTGATTTTTCTTTGGTAAGTCACTCAGGTGTATAGAATAATTTGCACAAGTTCTATTGATAAAGAACTGACTTACAAAGGCTTTTAAAAAACAGAATCAACTGACAATAATGATTAAATTGTTTCTCAGTAATTTGGAAAAAGATTATGAACATATTAATCGATTATTTCATAATGTAATCGATTAAAGCAAAAAAGCAGAGTTTTCCAAAAAGTCGATGTAATCGATTACGAAAAATGGTAATCGATTAAAGCATAAGTGTATGGTTTTCCAAAATACACTATGTAATCAATTAACTCAAACTTGTAATCGATTAAAATGTTCTTCATGGCTTTTCCAGATAAGAACAAGAACATTTTAATCGATTAAAACACTGTGTAATCGATTAAAATAATAAGTTTTCATTTTCAAAAACATAGCCATGAGAATCTATTTTCCTTTGAAATCATTTAGTAACTTTTAAGTTTTAATAGCACCTACTTATGCAAATTCAATGAGATATGCAAATAGCAATGCAAGGATCACAAAGCAATATACTTGAATCAAACTTAAACTCATTGCAAATGTCTTCATACTTGATTGGGCATGATAAAGCAAAAATATCTTTAATCTAATCATCAAGCTTCTTCTTCATGTCTGCTTTGATACTTCTTGCAACTTCCCCTATATCCAACATTTTCCACAACTTCTCTTCACAGAGAACACCTCAACAAAATGGGGTAGTTGAAAGGAAAAATATAACTCTGCAAGAAATGGCTAGGACCATGCTTTGTGAGAACTAACTCCTTAAGCACTTTTTGGCAAAAGCAATTAAAACGATCTTACGTCATCTAGTTGGCACTACTAACCAAAGATTGTTCTATAATAAAAATCAAGATTATAGGTTAGAGGGAAATTATGATGCATACTATGCAAGAGACAGAGTAGAACAAAAAAGCAAAAATGAAGGATGCCATTATATTGGACATATTGAAGTTGTCCATTGCTCTATCCACAACTGAAGCTGAATATGTGTCTCCTGCAAATTGCAGCTCACAACTATTATATGTAAATTATCAGTTGGAAGATTACTCTAGTTTTGAAAGCAACATTCCAATATATTGTGACAATACTAGTGCAATCAATCTATTTAAAAATCCCATACAACATTAAAAGGGCAAGCATATTCAAATAAGATATCATTTCATTCGTGATTATGTGCAAAAAGGTGTTTTTGATATAAAATTCGTAGACAAAGATCATCAATTGGATGATATCTTTATTAAGCCTTTGTCTAAAGATTATTTAGTTTGTATTAGGAAACATATAAGTATGGTTAGTTTATCAGACTAATGATGTATGTTGTATCATCTCAAACGATAGCATTGCCTTATGGTCTTTCATTAATCTATTTGGACTAACATGTGTTGAAGTGTACAAATGGAAGAGGAAACATAATGACAAAGATAAAACCTTTCAGTTTTTCATTTGAAAAAATGCATCATCTTTTATGCAATGATCGAAAAATTGTTTTTGAAAATATTAAATACAATCAGAGTTTACTGCTCATCTTTCTCTCTTTCTTTTTCGAAAAACTATATAAGGCAAAGGCGGGAAATTAGAGAGACTCTTTTGAAATTTTGAACTCTCATTGAAGATGCAAATAAAGTTTTTCTAGAGGACTGGTTCATTCATGAAAAAATGGTTGAACTTTCAAAGTCTGAAGGAAGAAAGCTTTGATACCAAGGGGTTATTTATTCACATAGGTTGGACATCCTTATTGGAGAAGTTCAGTACCTGGAACTATGGCATCTATGCCTTATTATGGGGAATTGCAAAGTAAGATGGTGTAAGCATCCAAGGAACTATCAATGGAACAGAAGTGGTCATTTCGCCCAAGACCATTGTTGTTGCAAGTGGTTGTGCAGAGGAAGGGTTGGTCTTTGACAAAGACTGGGAGAAAGACATAACCCAAGAAATAGTGGACCTAATGCTATATGGGAAGTCTTGTCTAGACAATTTTGACAAGACGATGACCAACTTTCCAAGGACTATAAACCTCACCTACATGTGTAGACTCATTCATAGTTTCTTATTCAACATAGTTATGCCCAGATTGGGACCAAGAGACTATGTAAGTGTTATGATTAGAATCTGAATATATAAAGTGATGGTGGGGACCCGACTTCCCCATGTACCCAAGTATATCACGTAAGGGTTACAAAGGGATAGTCCTTCTTCACCTTACTAGGTTTTTTTAGGCAAATAAAGAGGAGGAGGAATGGAGTTTACAACAATTCACACATTCAAAAAATTATTATGGAGTTAAAATAAACTAAGAATTAAGGCTGGTTTGGTGGTGAAGGAAAAAGAAAAAGAGTGTGTGTGGATTTTTTATCAGATTGTTTTCAAATTATTTCTTGCACTAATTACTTTTTTAGCAAACTATTCTTAATTACTTTATAATTTTGTAATAAATAAAAAATGATAAAATAATAATATAAATTATTAAAGATGAACCCTAAAATTCTTAAAGATAAATTATAAAAATAATAATATTAATTATTAATCAATGTAATGCTAATGACTATATTAACCAAATTCTTAGTATAAAGTAACAAAGGTAGTATAAGAGAAAAAAAAAAACTATACTTATTAAAGAAGTTGGTTAGCAATGCTAAGTTTACCAATCTCATTTAAAAAATAAACGTTTTTTAGATTTTTTATATTGAAACATGATATTAAAAATAAAATAAAAAGTCATTAAAAAATAGAATTTCAATTAAATGAAAAATATTTTCAAGATAATATCATTAAATAAAGTAAAACTAATTAATATTTATTTATTTGAAGTACCATTTTTCCCTTGATTCATAAATTAGCATCTCAAGAATCTATTTTAGAATTGCAATATGGTGTAATAAGACACGTTTTAGGATTTAGACGAGACTCGTCACAACATGCATCAAAACCATATTCCAAGTGGAAACGTACACTTATGTTCCTCCACCACAATTCTATTTAAGCCTTTCTCCCTCAACGCAAATGCACACACATCCATTCATCCATCAATTAACTTGTTCCTTAATTTCACCATGTATGATATCGACACCAACCAACCACTACAAGGAATGTCTGCACAACTATACAAGAACACTTGGCAAAATCACCTACGATGGTTGTCTTGAGTATCTCATCGGTGAGGATGCTTTCATATGTGCTTGTTACGACTGTCACCGCAACTTTCACTACAAGCACACCATTTTCAACATCATGCCTCAAACTCAAACACCAGATCAAGTGCAGGAGACAAGGCCCAAGAGGAAGAAGAAGACCACACTCTCGCTGGAGCAAAGGAACAAGTTGATCAAGTTTGCTGAGAGTGTGGGTGGAAACCTCTTAAGGTTAAGAATGACGAAATTCAAAGCTTATGCTCTAAGATGGGAATCACTTGTAGGATGTTTCTTGTCTGGCTTAGCAACAACCATCATCGGGCAATCAAGAATGCTTAGAAGTTGTTCATTTTGTCATCATGGTTGAATTGGTCTTGGCCCTTAGCGTTAATAAGATCATTATGATCAAAGTGTGTTTGTTTAGGAAGTTAGGGTTTCTTTGACAACATTTGTTTTTTTCTCCATCGTCTTTAATTTAGCTTTCTTTTGTTCTCTTAATTTGTAACTGCAGTGCCTTGGCTTTTAGTGATCATTCAATCCATGTACCTTAATTTATGATGTGTTGTTTTGGAATGCATTTTTCATTTTCCTTTTCTCTCTTCGAACTACCTTAAAAATGTATAATTTTGTTTGGCTTGATTGTTTATTTAGTGAGCCATAATGGTGTTTATAAGAAACATTACTGTATAATTAATTGAGCTAATGAAGATCTGAAAAGAAATAAGAGAATAAACTACAAATGAAATCCACTTGTTTTCAATCCTATCCCAGATCCTTCTTCCTTCCAATAAGAGAGTGTCATGCCTATTAATAAAAATTCCACTGATCAATTTTATATTAGGTTTGAACAAGATTGACATCTTTTGTATCTCATCTTTGTCACTTTCAATCCAACCAATCCAACACTTTTCAACCTCTTGTTGTCTACTTGTTTTGCATGATGATGTTGTTTGTGTTTCATGTCGTTTTCCATTCTCGAGTGTGTTTTGGTGCTAAAGGTAAAAAGAAAATGAATAGACTATTGTTGAAAAGATGCATGCCCAACTCGTATTGATATCAACAGGTAAATGCAAAAACCAATTCAACAATCAAACTAGATAATAAAATTCAATGTAATAAAAAAGAGAACAGTAAATCAAAAGTTTTTAAAATATATGTATTTTGAAAAATGCAACAATCCAAGGTTAAGAGAGGAACAAAGGGTTGTGATCTAGTTAGCGGTGGGTACGAATCAAGGTAACTGGTAAAGCTTCTAAGCATTGTTCAGATTCTCTAAACTTATTGTAAAATTAAGGTGACATTTTTAATTGACATGACACTCTCTAATTGGAGGTGACATGTGATTTTTTTTCCACAAAATGAAATAAGTTTCAATTAATCTACCATTTATATCATTGATTATTTTTGTATATTTTTATTTATTGCTACAATTAAAATGAAAAATGCATTGTATAAAATAAATATATTACTAATTAAATGACATTAATAAATGTAATTATCAAAGTCAACATTTTTTTTCCAGATCAAGAGAGTTAGTTTAGAAAATAATTAGATAGGGAAAAAAAAACTATTCCCCTTCCAACTCTTGTCGTTGTCGCAATTGTTCATCGCCCCAACCCTCACCCTGTTAGAGCTCCTTTCCCACTTCATGCATATAATTGAGAGTTTAAAAAGTAATTTGTTTTGAAAAAAGGCAAAAATCCAAGATCATGACAAGAAGAAAAGGTTAGTGATCTAGTTAGCAATGGGCACGGATTAAAGGAAATGGTAAAACTTCTAAAAATTGTTCAAATTATGAAATGAGAGATGCGTTGAATTGGTTGGATCGAGCAATGTTATAAAAATCGGTTCGGTCATTGACCCGGTCGAGGTAGTGGGTCACTGGGTCAGTGGTCCAACCGGTGGGTCAATAATTAGTCTGGTTTGACCTGGTCTATATTAAAAAATTTAAAATTATACTATATATAAGTATATAACTAACATTATTTGATTAAGAAAAATTTATCCATAATTCTATACTAAAAAATCCAAAATAAAAATTAAAGTATTAAAGTTGATAACACAATTAAAATTAAAATGTATTAATACAAAAGACTGTAAATAGCAATTACGTAAATTAAAACACAAAAGCCTATTTCGAAATTTAATATGAAAACTGTAGAAAGCAATAAATGGGTACAGAAAGCAAATTATGCCCAATAAGAAAATTAGAAAAACCCTAATATATATATATATATATATATATATATGAGCGTAACTGTTGCGCCTCTTCTTTCTTTATTTGTTTACTGTTGTGCCTCTTCTCCCTTCATTTGTTTACTGTTGTGCCTCTTTTTTCTTTGTTTGTCAAAATGGATTAATTTTATAGCTGGTGGATGGTGGTCTATTTTGAGGATTACAACAGAGAGGGAACGATATGCATGGAAATGGTGAGAGCTGCGGAAGCGAGAGTGAAGAAGAACAAGATTATAGCATAAACAAACATAGTAAGGTGAAATCAAATATTCTGCCAATTACATACCCCCTTCTTCTCTCAAATGCACACACCATCACGACAGAGAAGAGCAATGACGTGCTTGAGTGAAGGCTGGACAGCGACGACGACAGCATGAGCATGACCCGGTCTGGGTTCCTAAACTCGTCCGGGTCACCGGGTTCTTTGAAAACCGACCAGTTCTTGTCGGGCTTAACCGGGCCACTTGCATGGCCGATTCCACACCTAACCCGGCTCGAAACTACCTTTGATTCTTGGTTTAACCGGTTCGACCGGCCGGTCCGAACTGGTTTTAATAACACTAGGATCTAGGTGAAGTGGAGACAAGAAAAAAAATATTAATTTTCTCTAAATGTAATGTAAAATTGAGGTGGAATTTTTAAATGATGTGACACTCTCTAATTGGAGGGAACAAGTGTTTTTTTATCTACAAACCATAGAGATTCAATTAATCTATCATTTATATCATCAATTATTTTTGTATTTTTTTTATTTATTGCTACAATATTAAAATGAAAAACTCATTCCATAATTATAAATATATATCACTAATTAATTGACATTAATAAATATCACTATCAAAGTCAACATGTTTTAGACCAGAGGCTATAAAACAATTAGACAAGAAAAAATATTGCCTTTTCCAACTCTCATTGTTGTCGCAAGGGTCCATCACACCAACCTTCACCTTTTTAGACCCCTACTTCATTCTTGTAGTCATCGAAACCAAAAGGCTTATCCACATCTACCTTATATTTCCCTTGACATTGGTGAGTGTAACGCCTCAAATTATTTATGTAAAAATTCTATTATATTTTATCTTGATTTAAATAATATAATTGTTGTGTAAATGTTTTTAGTAGTTAATTAAATTAGTGAATTTTGGAATTATAATTAAAGGGAGTTAAAAGTGGATTTTATGTAGTGAGCAAGAAATTAAGAGTTTTATGAGCCAAGAGTTAGACATTAATTGAGTTTTTTTCATAACCTTTAGTTAGGTCCCTAACCTATACCCAAAAAAGAAAAGTATTTCTCCTTTCTCCCAAAGTTGTAATCCAAGAAATTACCATAATATTGCATCTTTGTCGAGCTTCGTATAGCGAATCTATTTTAGCAAGCATTGGAATTGAACTGTTTTCAAACTTTAACTGATTCTTCGAGAGCAATTCTCTTATCATGAATCTTATAAATGAATGGATTTTCTCCACCCCACAATGAAGACTGTGGTGACCTGGTAATGTCCTAAAATTTCGATAACTGAAAATAAATGTTTGATGTATTTCTTGTGTTATTTGATTATTTGATTAGTTTAGATTAGTTGAATTGTTGTGTAAATTATCCTTGTGCAATTGCTTGGTGTGGATGTTAAGTTATGTGGAGTTTGTTTGAGTTGCATTAAAATTGTGTGATTTTGAATTTGACCCAAAAACCTGTTTTGGTAAAATCACAATCCTAGATTGGTTAACCGTTGGATCGCATTCAAACTTTAAAGGTAGACTCCTAACCCACATATGTAAATCTTGACCGTTGGGATTTGCGAATAACATCTGGAGCATGAGATATTAATTTTTCACAAAAGCAGTAAAATTTCAAAAATTGAGTCAACTCGCCCAAGCGAAGTTTTATTGCCTGGACGACTAAAGTCAACTATAAGTGGTGCAGCAACATGAAAAACACAAAATTTGAGCCTCCTTCTTCCCCAATCAGCCACCCAAGTCCCCCACCCTTTTCCTTGACTAGCCACAGCCACCGGTGACTGCCACGAGTCGTTGTTTCTTGCAAATGAATTACCTCATGGAGAGAAACACTTTAATCGGAGCGAAATCTTCAAAACTCAACTCGAGGATTCGGCAAAGAACAGTGTAACACCCAAAAATTTTGGAATCACAGTCAATTATTGGGGTAAGACATTAACTAGAGACAGTACAGAAGAAATTAGGGAAAAGGATGAAAATACCCCTAGATATTTTGAAATGACCAAATTGCCCCTAGGTATTCTAACAAGATATTTGAAGGAGGACATTTTATAAATACTCTTGGATGGTTGAAAAATGATCAGAATACCCTTAGGGTGATACATACAGAGATACCTTGAACATTTTTGGAAATGACCATTTTGCCCCTAGGGTAAGTGGTGAAATTACCAAAATACCCTTTTGGTCAAAAATGCCCAGATGATTTTAGAAATTTGTGGGAACCTTAGTATTGGATAAAGTGCTTTTAGACAACACATTATTAACATGATTGGGGTTAGAAAACTCTAAACAATAATTTCTAGGAATTTTGGAAGATAATTTGAAAAGAGCCTAATCTAGACTACTTCAGGTATCAGAAAATTATACGGAAAGGATAATCATAATCTTTAGAGTTTTCTACTAATTTTAGAATAAATAAATGTCGTTACTAAGATAGTTTAGTAATTTTATCAATTGAAAAGAAATTAACCAATAAGAAAATAGGATAGTTATTTCATGACATTAAAGGAAAAAATTGCAAGATTTGGTCTAAACAACTAGGGTGCTA
>PYAF01004681.1:5166-41086 GCA_007407185.1 Glycine tomentella
GATACTGTATTTGGACTGTATCATGGACTGTACTTTTATTTTAATTGAAACGTGGCAAGGAAAATCGTTTACGCTATTTACAAGCAAGGCAAAAAGAATTTCCGCAAAATTTATAGCTGACATGATTTTAATACAAAGTGGACACGAGTTTCTAATTAAAATCAAACAAGCACGAGAGAGATATGAGAGGCGTTACACAGGTGATATCAAGTCCGGAAAGGCTTTCAAAAATAGCTTCTCTAATATGCAAAAGTATAGAAAAAATAGTTAGTCAATATCCCTTATCTATTAGGTACATTGCTACAAAAAAAAATATATGACAATTACACTCCAACCACATGTACCAAAGTATCACATAGACAACACATTGCTATTTTAACCAAAAACCAGTAAATTAGTTGTCAAAAACTGGTCCAAGGACCAAGGGCACATAGAATGTCCCCCAAAATGACAAATAAAGAATTCCATGAAGAAACTGTTACAGAGCACCGTAATGTCAAGTAGAGGAGGAAAATACATGTGAGTGAGAACACATTGAAGCTACCGAGGATGTTTATGCTTCCTAGTTCCTACATCTATCTTACAATAGAGTTATCATCATAGTAGCATCAAACAAACTAAATGCCATCTTAATTAATCTTCCTAATATCATCTACCTGAAAAACAAGGTTCCAAACGGGTTACTATACCATGGTTGTAACAAACTGCACAAAAATACTAAAACTAGAACATGTCGCAGTCACCATGAGATAAAAGAAAAGAAAAGAAGATAACTGATGAAAGACTACAATTTTTGGCACTGAAATGAAAATGAAAATTAGTCCAGCAGCAGCAATAATTAACCTTACCTAGCTACATCTTGAAACATTAAAGTTAACAGTCCTTAATGGAAAAAAGAGAAAGAAACCCTGAAGATTGTAGCAAGTTGGAGACTTTTCTTATGGAACTTATGTAAAGTACACCTTTTTCTTATGGTAGTAAGTTTTATTTATTTAGTCAATTGAGCATATATTCCATTTAAACAGAACTTATGTAAATTACACCTTCAACTTTATGTTATATGGTCATTTAACCTTTTTTTTTTTTTTACTTAGATCTCTTAGTAATGCATTGTTAGATTATATTGGTTTTCCTGTCAATTTTTACCCTAACAATATCAATTTTACTGTAGCAACTTGTTATGTCTTGAATAGCTTTTGACTTACAAGTATTTTAAGAGCAATTTTGATGGCAACATCTGAAGCATATTTATTGGATAAGGTTCCGTTTAATGCTTGGTCCAAATCCCTAGGTGCTAGAAAAGAGAATATTGACTTGGGCACAATTCCCGAGAGGGATGACCCCGACCCACTTGGAGTTTAGGGCGCTGAAATCCCTAAACCAAATTCCTCTATATAAATACGACATTTATAGATGGAGGCTGTAGAATTCAGAAACCAGAGGCTGTGAGAATTCTCGTTTGTAAGCGCAGAGAAGAGAGTGCTTCTTTTTGAGTGTCTCCAGCATCAGGCTGTTGAGAGAGTGTCTTTGAGAGGTTGAGAGAACTTCTTGTTGAGGGCATTTTCACCATTGTTGTTGGCGAGGTTGTGAGTCTCCGGCAGACGGCCGTTGAGAGTGTTTGTAACCATTATTATTGAGAATAGTGGATTGTTCTGGACTAGGTCCCGTGGGTTTTTCCTCTTGAAGGTTTTCTCCCATGTAAAGCTAATCTGTGTGTTTTTTTTCTCTCTCCCTTTGTCTCTCTCGCGCATCCTTTATTCGATCGTTTCACGTTTCCGTACTTATTTACTGTTTGATCGGTTCAGGGTTGAGTCTGGTGATAGAGTGCTTTTAGTTAAATATTTTTCTATCCTTCTTAGCTTATTTGACCTCTCTTGGACCTTTATTTTTCCATTCTAATTCAGTTTTTGGCCTAGGCAAGTAAGTGGGTTTAATTGCTAATTGTAGCGTATTTTTGGATTTTTGCTCACTTAATGTATCTGACTTGTGCAGGGCCTATAGAGTGCTACCAATCTTCGAATGGAGCGTTCTAGGAGTCCCTGGAAAGATAACGAAAAGATCTACAAGTTTGCTAGAAATAGCTCGATGCCAATTCTGTCATTTTGAGGGTCATTTTGAGCTTTGAAGTTAGCACCTCTGCACTTGTAATTTTGGGCTGCGAATTTGACTTTCATGGTTGTAAATAGCAAATAATTAGATTGTTGGGTTTGTTTGTGGCCCATTTTATTTCCAGAAGTTAGTCACTAATATATTAGTGACTTTAGTGAAAACTTGGACAGCACACTTTACATTTCAATAAACAAGTTTTACATTTCTTTTCTTTAGTTTTTAGGATCAAAAGCTTGTTCTTCATTTTCTCTCATTTGTTCTTCATCTTCTTCCATTTTGCTATTCTTCCATTTTTCTGCACTCATTTCATGGGGCTTTCCTTGGTGATCATCATGGAAGGCTAAATCATTAATCAATCCAAGAATCTAACTCAAGCAAGAAAAGAATTGGAGTTCCGGTTCAGTATTTCGAATTCTACTTGAATATTCACCTTTTTCAATTTCTATTATGTTTTCATGATTATGGATGCATTTAGGATTGAAAGTGAATTAGGATTATGGATTCATGTCTTAATTTCAAATGATAATCACAAGATTAATTGAATGATATTTCAGTTAGGGTTGTGGTTTCAATTAATTTAGGAGTAGAATCGATTAAACTACTTCTATTGAGATTGAATGAATGTTCATGTTAGAATCAACTTATGGGAATGATGATGATTCAAATAGCTTGGGTTGGTGAATTGGATTGATGCTTTCTAATCTATTTTACTTTACTCCTTGATAATCTTGTTAATTTTTGCATTGTTCTTTAATTTTAGTTTGTATTCTTGCATGTTTTACTTTACGCATACCAACTGTTTGACAAAATCCCCCCTTATTATTACCAATGATTTGAAGGTAGAACCATATTGATCGTGTCTCTGAGTCGACCTAGGTTAGCTCTGTGCTACAGAATTAGCTTAATAAAATTGTTTTTGATGCTTCTCGACAAAGCAATTATCATCTGGTAACTCCCCAATGTTTGTGGTTGGTTGAGGCATTGCTCCCAACAGACAAGGGATTGTGGGGTTAACCCCAACAGAGTGGTATCAAAGCCCAGCGTGAAGGGTTCTGAGAGAGAGAGACCAGGATAGAGACTAGTGGTAGCATAACCCATGATGGGGATATGTTCAAGTTGACCGTAGACAACTTTACCTACTGGAGGCCGATGATGGAAGATCATCTGTATTGCAAGGATTTGCATGAGCCCATTGTCCTTGATGAGAGACCGGCTGGTAAGACGAACAAGAAGTGGGGGATCCTGAGTCGAAAGGCGGTGGCCACAATCAGGAAGTATATTGATAAGAGCCTCTTTGAGCATGTGTTTGAGTTCACTAATGCATACGAATTGTGGAACAAGCTGAAGTCCATGATTCAAAAGAAGACTCCTAGGAACAAAGCTCACCTGGTTCGCCGGCTTGTGAAGTTGGAATATAAGGACGGGATGAGCACGATAGAGCACCTCAGCACATACAAAGGTATTGTGAACCAGTTGTCCAAGGCCAATATGAGGATTGACAACGAGATGCAAGCGTTGTTGCTGTTGAGCTCATTGCCAGAGAGCTGGGATACTCTGGTAGTGACATTGAGTAACTCGACACCAGAAGGGAAACCAGAGATGGGTTTTGTGACAGACAACCTCTTAAATGAAGAAGTCAAGAGAAGAGAACGAGGTGCAAGCAGAACGCGATGCCATCGTTGCTGAGAGGAGTAAGTCCGACTTCCGGGTTGGTGGTAAGGGCCGGGGTCGTGAGAGACGGGATAGGTCTCGAGACCGGTCAAGACCAAAGAGTGAACTGAAGTGTTTCTACTGCGGGAAGCCCGGACACAAGAAGACTGACTGCTGGACTCTACGGCGGTGGTTGCCAGTGTTGGGGCCGAGATATTTCTTCTTGGAGAAGATTTTGTGAATGTTGCCTTTGATGACTGTGCCTAGATAGTTGATTCAGGTGCCTCTTTCCATGTGACCCCTCACAGAAGGTTTTTCTCCTCCTACCGGAGTGAAGATTTTGGAGCTATGAAGATGGGGAATCAGGTGACCAACAAGATTGTTGGTGCCGGCGATGTGACCCTGAACTCGGACGTAGGGTGCCGACTTGCGCTGAAAGATGTGAGGCATGTACCTGACATGCGGTTGAATCTAATCTCGGTGGGAAAGCTTGATGATGCCGGGTTAGTGAACCGCTTTGAGGGCTGTAGGTGGAAGCTATCCAAGGGAAGCTTGGTGATAGCTCGTGGAAAGAAGGAAGGCTCCTTGTATGTGATGCAGGGAAGGATGATTGGCGGGGAAGCCAATACTATTTTTGATGGATCAAGCCTGGAGCTATGGCACAAGCGTCTTGGCCACATGAGTGAGAAAGGGCTTGAGATTCTGGAGAAGAAAGAGCTATTGACCGGGTTGAAGGGTCAAGTGCTGGAGAGTTGCTCGCACTGCCTAGCTGGAAAGCAGCACCGGGTTTCTTTTGTGAGACCGGATCAACCCAGGAGACGGAGGTCCATACTTGACGTTTGCTCCATGTCGGAGAGATCGCTTGGAGGAGCGCAGTACTTTGTCTCTTTCATTGATTACCGTTCCTGCAAGGTGTGGGTTTACCTGTTGAAGACCAAGAACCAGGTTCTCCAATCATTTAAGGAATTCCATGTCATGGTGGAAAGGGAGACTAGCAAGACGTTGAAGGTGGTTAGATCTGATAATGGTGGTGAGTATCGTGGTCCCTTTGAAGCTTACTGTAGAGAAGCCGGGATCCGACTTGAGAGGACGCCCCCCAAGACTCCTCAGCTGAATGAACTCGCTGAGAGGATGAACCGGACTATTGAGGAGAAGGTCCGAAGTATGCTATCAAATGCCGGGTTGGCGAAAGCATATTGGGGAGAGGCAGTTAGGACAACGGTTGATTTGATAAATCTCTCACCATCACGACCGCTGGAAGGAGAGATTCCAGAGGAAGTCTGGACAGGTCGAAGAGCGACCTATGATCACCTTAGGGTGTTTGGATGTCGAGCCTTCGTGCATGTCCCTAAAGATGAAAGGGCGAAGTTGGATGCGAAGACGAAGAAGTGCATATACTTCGGTTCGTTGAAAACCGAGTTTGGTTTCAGACTGTGGGATCCAACCAACAAGAAGATTGTGAGAAGCCGAGATGCAGTCTTCCATGAGGATGGGACAATCCATGACATCTCGAAGCCCCAAATTCGGGTTACTGTTCGAAGTGAAGAACCCGTCCCTCGTGTGCATGCTGAAGCAGAGGGAGAAACCAGTGGAGAAATCGCTGGAGGTAATGTTGAAGATGATGACCAGCAATAGGCCGGTGATACTGAAATCCGGGTTCAGAGTGAAGAACCAGGTTCTGAAGAAGAAGAAGTAGAGTCGAGATACCCCACTAGAGAAAGAAGACCTTCTACAAGGTATCCACCTGATAAATATACCATAATTGCTGAGGAGGGTGAACCTCAGAGTTATGATGAGGCGGTGGAGAGCCCAGAGAGTGGTGAATGGGAGAAGGCCATGTAGGATGAGATTAAATCCTTGCATGAGAATCAAACGTATGAGCTAATCGAGCTACCTAAAGGAAGGCGAGTTCTGAAGAACAAGTGGGTGTATAAAATCAAACAGGAAGAGAACGACAAGATCCCGATATTCAAAGCCCGGATTGTAATGAAAGGCTGCAATCAGAAGAAGGGGATCGACTTTGATGAGATTTTCTCTCCTATTGTGAAGCTGACCTCGATCTAGATTATGTTAGCCATGACTGCTACAATGGATCTGGAGGTAGAACAGATGGATGTGAAGACGACATTTCTTCACGGTGAGCTGGAGGAAGAGATCTTTATGGAGCAACCTGAAGGGTTCGAGGCTCTAGGATGTGAAGGCATTGTATGCAGACTGAAGAAAAGTCTCTATGGTTTGAAGCAAGCACCTCGACAGTGGTACAGGAAGTTTGATTCCTTCATGACAGAACATAGGTTCATGAAGATGGATACCGACCACTGTGTATTTGTGAAGAGGTATGAGACTGGTGATTTCTTGATTTTGCTGCTGTATGTGGATGACATACTGATAGTAGGACAAGACAAGGTGAAGATTGCCGCCTTGAAGAAGGCGTTGAACTCGTCCTTCGCGATGAAGGACCTTGGTCCAGCAAAGCAGATTCTCGAAATAAATATTATTCGGGATAGAAAGAAGAAGCTACTGTGGCTAAGTCAAGAGAAATATGTTGAGAAGATCTTGAAGAGATTCAACATGGACAAAGCCAAGACAATGAGAAACCCCTTGGCCGGACATTTGAAGCTGAATGAGAGGCAATGTCCGAGATCAAATGAAGACAGAGAGGAGATGGAGAAGATCCCGTACCAATCTGCAGTCGGAAGTCTGGTGTATGTAATGGTTTGCACTAGACCCGACCTGGCGTATGCAATTGGAGTGATGAGCCGGTATCTTTCGAATCTCGGCAGAGAGCACTGGGAAGCAGTGAAGCGGATCTTCAGATACCTCCGGGGTATAACCAGTATGTGTCTTCATTTTGGAGATGGTGAAGCCGGGTTGCAAGGCTACTCGGATGCTGATTTAAGGGGAGATTCGGACTCGAGAAAGTCGACGACGGGATATTTGATGATGTTCGCTGGAGGGGAAATCTCGTGGCAATCAAGATTTCAGAAGTGTGTGGCACTTTCGACGACGGAGGTCGAGTATATTGCAACAACTGAAGCGTGCAAAGAGTTTCTGTGGATGAAGAATTTTCTCCAAGAACTTCGCCACGATCAAGATGAGTATGAGCTGAAGTGTGACAGTCAGAGCGTAATACATCTTGCGAGGAACTCGACGTATCACTCCTGCACCAAGTACATTGATGTGAGACATCACTGGATCTAGGATGCGGTGGAGGATGGGAAGCTCACACTTGGGAAAGTGCACACCAGTCAGAATTGGTCTAACATGATGACGAAGTCGATACCAGCAATAAAATTTGAAGATTGCTGTGAAGGAGTCGGGCTGAGGAACTAGGCATGATGAAGCCGAGATGAGAAGGCCGGATTGTGTTGTGTGAAGACCTCGGACTTTAGTGGAAGATCGGAAAGGATTCCGGGTTTCCGTTGTGTCGCATTGAAACGGAAGGGGGAGATTTGTTGGATAAGGTTCTGTTTAATGCTTGGCCTAAATCCCTAGGTGCTGGAAAAAGGAATATTGACTTGGGCCCAATTCCGAAGGGGGTTGACCCCGACCCACTTGGAGTTTAGGGCACTGAAATCCCTAAACCAAATTCCTCTCTATAAATACGACATTTATAGATGGAGGCTATAGAATTCAGAAACCAGAGGCTGTGAGAGTCTCGTCTGTGAGTGCAGAGAAGAGAGTGCTTCTTTGTGAGTGTCTCCAGCATCAGGCTGTTGAGAGAGTCTCTGAGAGGTTGAGAGAACTTCTTGTTGAGGGTGTTTTCACCATTGTTGTTGGTGAGATTGTGAGTCTCTGGCAGACGGCTGTTGAGAGTATTTGTAACCATTATTATTGAGAATAGTGGATTGTTCTGGACTAGGTCCCGTGGGTTTTTCCTCTTGAAGGTTTTCTCCCACGTAAAGCTAACCTGTGTGTTTTTTTCTCTCTCCCTTTGTCTCTCTCGCGCATCCTTTATTCGATCTTTCACGTTTCCGCACTTATTTACTGTTTGATCGGTTCAAGGTTAAGTCTGTTGACTCCCCAGTGTTTGTGGTTGGTTGAGGCGTTGCTCCCAACAGACAAGGGATTGTGGGGTTAACCCCATCAATATTTGGGTTCGTAAGGCTGGGGTATATTCTTATTTGATAAAAATATGATTTAGGTCCCTAATAAATTAACATTTTGTTTTCTTTGTGATAAAAAAATTTACTGTATTGAATCCCTAATAAATTAACCATTTTTTTGTCTCTGACACTTTTTAATTCATGATAAATTAACGAATTTTATGTTTATTTCCTAATAATAAATACTTTTTCTCATTTGTAATTAGTCCTTATGAAAAATACTAATAACAAAGTGTCAATGACCAAAAAATAAAATTGTTGTTTTATTAGGAACTCAATGCAAAAAAAAAATTATTAAAAAACAAATACAAACATTGAATATTTATTAGGAATCGAAAAGATATTTTGACCTTTTTATTTTCATATGTAATGGGTAGTTAATTACAAATTTGCTCAAATGTGTAATTTTGTTGGATGGGTTGGTGTTTTTTTTTTCTTTTTTTAGGTTCCTTTGCTTTTTGTTAGATGTGGCATCTCTCGTATTTTATCATATGTTATTAAGTTGACCAAGTTAGTATAATAAACTAACACTTAATTATCAATTTGGTCTCTAAATTATTTTAAATTGTTCAATTTAATCCTTAAATTTTTAAAAGGTCAAATTGGAAAGTTTTTAAAAATGAATCAATTTGACTTTCAAATTTTTAAAACATTCAATTTGATCCTTAAGTTTTTAAAAAGTGAATTAATTTAGTCATTAAATTATTTTAAATAATTTAATTTGATTTTCTAGTTCTTAAACATTCGAGTTTCAAATCGATTTATTTTTAAGAATTTGATGACTAAATTAAATTTTTAAAAAATTTGAGAACCAAATTGATTTCTTTTTAAGAACTCAAGGATCAAATTGAACCTTTTAAAAATTTGAGACCAAATTAATAATTAATCGTAAATTAAAAAAAAAGATTAATTTAATCTAACAGGGATATTTTAAAAGACTAAAATAAAACTATTTAAACTTAAGAGTATTTAAATTAAAGAAAAATAATATAAATAAAGAATCAAAATTCTATTTCATCTCATTTTTACTAAAGTATATTTCTGCCGAATAAATTGAAAAGAGTATAGAACGAAAAGCTAACAAACATAAAACTGAAATATGCAGAAACTTCATATTGTGCAATACTGCTAAATTAGAAAAAAAAATATTGAGTTTAAATTAGAAATATATATGATATATAATTACGGTATGATATTTGTTTTTAACGATTTAATCGGAAGCAATACTTTTGCCTGTGAATTCATAGAAATGACTTGATCTTCGAAAACTTTATAGTGGATAGAAGTTGATTCCTATTTCCTAGATATAAAAGGAATTTCAAGTGTCATATAGTTTACTTAGGAAAATAATATTCGGTCACCCAAAATGCTAAACTATATATAGTGTGAGAAAAATGTAAATATTATAAATGTTATGCGGTGATGGCAAAAGAAAATAGAAAAAATAAATAAAAAATATCAGTCAGGTGTTTCGAAAAAAAAAATGGAAGTTCAAATATCACTGTCCTATACTTTCTGAAGGCTATGCATGTACTTTTCAATTTTAATCTATTATTCCCTCTCACTTTCTTTCTGCTTTCCATGCTTCTTAATTTTGTCGTACTTACGGCTGTGGTCCTCCTTTGAATTTTCTTTCTGCGTGTTTGCACAGAAAATTCTTCATTAATTGGTGTCCGATTTTTCTTTTCTTTTTAACTGTGTCCGGTGAAACAGTCAAATGAAGGCAACGCCCGCCGTGCGTAGACAAAGACCAAAACTTCATGTTTATAAAATGAAACACTTGAGCCACTAGGTAGCAGCACAAGCAACTGCACCAACTCGACCTTCCAAAGCCCAATTTTCTAAATAGTGACTATAGGCGAATGTGATAGAACTATAACACCTGAACGAATCACACCGATGTCAAATATGTTTGCATTAGCCCTCGTAGTAGTAATAATAACCGTAGCTGTTGCACCTCATAAAACCCTTTCCGCCACAACAACACAAGCCCTCCCTGGCTGCAAATCCACCTGTGGAAATGTCGAAATTCCATATCCCTTCGGCATAGGTAACTCTTCAACACCCGGTCACCGAGCTTGTTTCTTGGATCGCAAATTCAAGTTCACTTGTAATGACTCCATATTATATTATGGTACGGTAAGAGTTTCAAACATCAGCTTCCTAAGTCATCAAATAGACCTATTGGCCTCTTTCGCATCACTTTGTCACCGACAAAACGGAAGCGAAATCCCCAAGTCCTACCGTCTTCGCACCGGCAGTTTCAGCATTTCTAGCAACGAAAACAAGTTACTAACCGTTGGCAGCGATAGCTATGGCTACGTAAATAGTTATTTCAACGGGGAGTCATATTCAACTGGGTGCTTAACGAGCTCTCATGGCAACACAAAAAAGATCCAAAACGGAACGTGCTCGGGCATTGGTTGTTGCCAGGTGGATATTCCTCCTGGAATGAGGAACATCACTCTGCGGGCAAGAGTCTTCCCCAATTCTACGCTAGATTGGGGAAACTGCAGCTATTCATTTGTAGTAAAAAATGGCTTTTATAATTTTTCTACTACTGACATACAAAGCTTCCCACACAAGAAGATCCCATTGGTTCTGGATTGGACCGTGGGAAACAAAAGCTGTGATGATTCCAATACTAGAGGCAACTACGCGTGCAAGAGGAATAGCTATTGTGACGACAAGGACACTGATTTTGGTTATCGATGCAGATGTAAAGATGGCTATGAAGGAAACCCATATCTTGGCTGTACAGGTAATTTAATTTAGAATAGTAAATATTCCAACACCCTAATATTTTAAACAACTCGTATTGACACCTCTAAGTTATCTCTATCACTTTCTTTTTTCAACATCAAATACTTATTATGTCTATCATTTGTCTCTATCATTTCCTTCTTTCTCTGGGTTTATTTTAGTATATTGCATCTGAGTGTCCAAGAATTATTTTCTTTTAATTTATTCCCCCAAAGATTAATTTACCTATCTCCTTTATATAACTCTCATCATTCATAATTTTTCATACTTCTGCAATCATATACCATTGTTTTCGTTTTGGTAGTTTGATTTATTAATTGAAGTTCTATATTATTTCTATATGGGATTTGCAGACATTGACGAATGTAAGACAGACACTCATACATGCATAAGTGAACAAAATTGTATCAACACATTTGGATCCCATACATGTTTCTGTCCAAAGGGGCTTTCCGGAAATGGAACAAAGGGAGAAGGGTGCCACAAACGAGATGTAGTTCCCAAGGTTGTCATAGGTAAGCAATTACGGTTTATTTATTGTTTTCATTTGAACTTATCTCTGTTTATTCGGTATATATACTACTGATACTAGTTCAGAGAAGACTTCAAGAATTGTGTTTGACATATTCTGAATGCAGGAGTAGGAGCAGCAGTTGTTATTCTATTTGTGGGTACTACCTTATTGTATTTGATATACCAGAAAAGGAAACTCGTCAAACTTAGAGAGAAATTCTTTCAGCAGAATGGTGGTTCCATTTTGCTACAGCAACTCTCTACAAGTGAAAACTCCTCCCGAATTACTCAAATTTTCACAGAAGAAGAACTACAGAAAGCAACCAACAACTTCGACGAGAGCTTAATCATTGGTAGTGGAGGTTTTGGAACTGTTTTCAAAGGATATCTTGCAGATAACAGAATTGTTGCTGTCAAGAAGTCCAAAATAGTTGATGAAAGCCAAAAGGAACAATTCATTAACGAGGTGATTGTTCTATCCCAAATCAATCATAGAAATGTGGTCAAACTATTGGGATGCTGTTTAGAGAGAGAAGTTCCTTTACTGGTTTATGAATTTGTTAATAACGGTACCCTTTACGATTTTATACACACTGAAAGAAAGGTAAATAATGATACTTGGAAAACCCGTCTGAGGATTGCAGCAGAGTCAGCTGGAGCACTATCATATCTTCACTCCGCAGCCTCAATACCAATTATCCACAGAGATGTTAAGACTGCAAACATACTCTTGGATAACACTTACACTGCCAAAGTGTCTGATTTTGGAGCTTCAAGATTGGTTCCACTTGATCAAGTTGAAATAGCTACAATGGTGCAAGGAACTTTTGGTTACTTGGATCCAGAGTACATGCTTACAAGCCAACTAACTGAAAAAAGTGATGTCTACAGCTTTGGGGTAGTGCTTGTAGAGTTGCTAACAGGGGAGAAACCTTATTCGTTTGGCAAGCCAGAGGAGAAAAGAAGTCTTACTAACCACTTTTTGTCTTGCTTGAAAGAGGATCGCCTGTTTAATGTTGTTCAAGTTGGCATTGTGAATGAAGAAAATAAAAAGGAGATCATGGAGGTTGCTATTCTTGCGGCAAAGTGCTTGAGACTCAATGGGGAGGAAAGGCCTAGCATGAAGGAAGTGGTAATGGAGTTGGAGGGAATAAGGCTAATGGAGAAGCATCCCTGGATTAATACAGACCAAACTGTTGAGGAGACTCAACACCTTCTTCACGAGGCATCATCAAGTATTTGTGAGCTTGGTGATAGCAGCAGCCATCAATATGCTGGGTATGACAGCATTAGGGATCATGTACTGATTTCTTTGGATGATGGAAGATGATCAATTATGCATGGCAGCATACACTCCATTTTATAACACCACCAATTAGTAAATTCCATGAGTGTACCTGTCTAGTTTCATCTTAATAAATTCTATTTCTGTTGGCTTTTCAAGACAAAAAAATGTTGTTTCCAGGAGTGTGTAGTTGTATTTTTGTATTTATTGAAATATGTTTATGCAGAGATTTTAAAGTTCTTGATTATATAGAATTTACTTTTGTAGACGCAAAAAAATGCCTAAGAATTCAAACTTCATTCACGATGGATTGACTTAGTGTCTATGCTTCTTCTTTTATTTTATTTTTTTCAGCATTGTCTAGGCTTGTTATATGCCTTGTTGCTACCAATGCATCACATAATTAATATGTTTTCACTACTCAATTCTTAAATTTTATGATAGCGTTAGGGATCATGAACTGATTGCTTTGGATGATGGAAGATGATTGATTATGCATGGCAGCATACACAACTCAATTTTATTATATTAATGTTATGTTACAGCCTCTTGTAATCTTTACGAAGAATCCAATTATTTTTTTTCATGTGTATCTGTATTTATATGTATTGAAATATGTTTATGCAGAGGTTAAACACCTTAATTATATGCACTGTACTTTTCTGGATGAAATAAAATGCCTAGGAATTCAAACTTCAATCAAGATGGATTGAATGATGGTTTATGTAACATCCCCAAAATTTTAAAAATGTGATGATAATTGGATAGAAGTATGTTTAGATAAAAATAACTATCTCACTCTTTCCATATAGTAGAAATTACTAGAAAACCCTTAAGATAAAAATTTCAAAAATGCCCTTGGACATTTTTGAAATGGCCAAAATACCCCTAGGTTGAATGGCATAATTACCAAAATGCCCCTAGGCAAAAAATGCTCAAATAACTTTAGAAATTTTGTAGAAACTTGATGAAATTATAGAATACACTTAGCTGACTAAGTATCAACAAATTTTGTGACACAAAATTGTAGAATAAAATTTCAACATATTTTATAAGATGACAACTTTGAGGCTTTATTCAAGAAAACTCAAAAATCAGAAAAATATGGAAAATGATACATGAAATCTATAGAATTTTCTCTTAATTATAGGATGGATAGACCTATTTGATAAAATGGTTTAGTAATTTTGATGGTCAGAAGAAGTATAGACCAATCAAAATCAAGATCAAGATGTAGTCTAGAATGAAAGGTTTATGTATTGCCCTGTATAAGACTGCTTGGGATTAATTTAAACTATCATTGAGATAAATTCTTAGGAACATCTAGAGATCTATTATTCCCAATTATCCTTAGATAAAAGAATTCAAATTAAATTGGATTTCTTTTTAAAGAAAATACCGTATTGAAACTAGATTTTTATTCATCATCAAAAATGACCACATGTAGCATGAAAGGAAGAAAAATTTGTATTCCCTTCCATTTGAGCTTATCATTCACGTGGAGAAACATGGAGAATGAGGAAGAAACTTCTTGAATTTAGCCACTTGGAAGATAAGCCATAGGATGAAAACAAGTGGCAAGACACTTGTATGGCATGGATGCAAGGTAACATAAAAATCAAGCCAAGATTTCTCTACACTCTTTCATCTTGCATGTGGACATCTCTAGACATTATTTCAACAATCCCAACGGTCAAAAGTTACATATGTGAAATAGTAATGTACCATTAAAATTTTAAAGAGATCCAACGGTTAACGAATCCAAAATTAGAATTTTACTACAACAGGTTTGGGATCAAGAATGAAAGGAAAAGCATAAAAATCTTCCTTGGCAAGCTACTCCATGAAAATGCAAGAGAAATGGAGAAACTTCAAGAGCTTGGACACATGGATGGTGGAGAATTAAGAGCCTTTATGATTTGGACAAGTGTAGGGACACTTGTAAAGGGGTGGACAAGTGGAAAGATAAGCCATTATGGTGTAGGAGATATTTTTCCATAAAGTGAATTCTAAACCACTATATAAAGGGAGGTGGTGGACCTAAAACTCAAGCCATTCTCAAGGCATTCTCCTACCCTCATTCACGTGACCTCTCTCTCCCTACACCATTTTCATTTCCTCTTTCTCTTATAAAGCTTGAATCAAGTAAGAAAAACAAACCCATCACTTTGAAAGAATTTTCGTGAGAAACCTAGCAACCTTAGGAAGAGTTCTTGTCAAGCTTAGTAAAATGATATCAAGGCTTCCTCTCTAAGAGGATTTTCCAAGGAAGAAAGGAAGGAAGGAAGCCATCTATCCATTCAATTGCAAGATTCAAACTCACTTGACGTAGGTGAAGTTAAATCTCTAGTTAATCAATGAGTTGGATTAATTTACATTCTAAATTATGGTTATTATTTAGGCTTGAATTTCGTGCTATTTGAAGGTTATTCTTTGATGAGAATATGTTGAATTAAGTCATAAGATAGGTTATGATTTATACCCATCAATATTAGTGAAGTATGGAAGTCCATTTGATGATCTTGTGAGGTGATTTTAATGATACTTTGGACTGTCTGTTTATATTTTTATGGACATGTTTTGATTTAATTTTTGAAGTAGAGGATGAATGGTGTGGAGTTGAATGGTTTAAATACTTGATAATTTGATTTTGAGGATTAATTATTTAATTTTGAGGATTAATTATTGTGGTGGTAGGTGAAAGGAGAATTAAGATGTATACTAGATGTGAATCTTTGCTTGTAAAGGTTAAAGGAATTAGATATTATTTATATCGAGAATTATTAGTTAGACTAACATAAATTTTATGTAGTTAAGGTTATTCTCTGGTTATACATAAATTTTATTTTTACCAATTTTGTCACCCAACTTTCATAAGATTGTTAATTTTATCACTCAAGTTTTTATTTACAAATTTTACAATCCAACTTGTAACATTTCACAAAATTTACCGTCTATTTTTTTTTTATTTTGTGTATTTTATCATGTTAGTAACAAAATAATGTATAAAATCATTTTTCTAGATTTGCGTACATTGGCTATAATTATAAGTCATGTAGAAAAATGACTTTCTACATCAGTTGAGGTTATAACCAATGTAAAAATAAATTTTCTATATCCGTTATAATCTTAACCGATGTCAAAAGTCAAATGTATCCATATTTTATAAATGGTGCTACAATGTGCAAAAATTGAAAACTTGTGTGGTAAAAGTTTAAAAAATAAAACTTAGGTGATAAAATCTACAAAACAATAAAAGTTGAATGGTAAATTTTGCAATTAAGTAAAAAAATAAAAGGATAAATAACCAAATTCGTTCTTAAAAGTATGGTACAATAAAAAAAAGTTAGGTTATATATATTTAACAAAACTAGTTAGAAGCTGAAAATTAGTTGGTAGTAGAAAAATTAACTTATTAAATTAGAAGTTATGGATAAAACTAATAGTTGAAATAGTTGAAAAATATAAAACAACAGAAAAAAAAATAATATCATATTTATTTAAAAAATATAACAAGGAATGTGAATAAAAATATCGAAGATAAAATTGAAATAAAATATAAAAAACTAAAAACTAATATTTTTAAAAGCACAACTTTAGTAGTATTTTAAAAATGTTAGAAACTACTAAAAACTTGTTGATCCAAAAGTTAAATGAACTTTTTGTGCTAGTAAAAACCTTAGTATTTAAAAGATGAAAATTCAAATTTAATTTGAAAAGTTTTAGGATTATGTCTTAATCTTCTAAGAGTATTATAACTAATATGAATGGAATTCCACGTTTCATATGCATTATTCATTATGATGACCATGCATATATTTTTGACTAAAATATATTTTTTATCCATGTAAAATATCTAAAGTTTGTTTTTAATCTATGTAAAATTCTTGGTCTATTTTATATTCTTGCAAAATTAAAATATGACTTTTAGGCCTGAAATTACATTAGAATAAATTTGAATATACCTGAGTGTACATGACATTTTTTAATTTAAATTATATTTTAAATTGTAATTTTTGCGAATTAAAAATCTCCACAAATAAAAAAAGTTGTCGTAAATTACTGCTCAGTTTCACCATCCTCAACTTACCACTATTTGGTCCTCTTAGTGCTGCCACAAAAATGCCACCCCCGCGCGCACATGCTCATGCTCATGGCTGCTAGTGCACCTTCTTTCTTCACCCTAACCTTCAATCTCCTCACTCTCATTCTATTATTCCTTACATATGCAGCAGAGACCAGAGAAATTAAACTCCACCCCCAACTCCCAATGGTAATAGCGTCATTGTTCCACCGCTACAAGAGAACAACCTCGTCGACGTTCAGACCAGGCAAGCATACGGTGATGGTGTGCATTTTGACCACCATAATCTGCCTCACGTCCCACCTCCTCCTCTACATCAAACAGCAACATAGGCAACACCGACAACAGCGATGAAGAATCATTCGCCGGAGCTTCGGCTCTCCGGCAAATGGTGGAGCTATTCTCTTCTGTGCTCTCTCTCTCTCCTGCATTCGATTTGCGTCTTCGCCGGAAAATGGTGGCTGATTCGGGCCAAGCTGGATGAGCTTCACGGCGATCTAATCACCGTCGAGAACTACAACTTCGGTGAGAGCCTGTCTCTGTCGTGGCTGCCGGTAGTGGAGTGCCACAGATCAGTGTCGACGTTGCGTGGGCATGTCCTACAACGGGAAAGCGATTTGGACATGGCGTTTGTGAAGCTCTACACGCACGCCAAAAAACTCAATTAGATATAAAAGACGAGAATATTTAAAAAATTTGTGGCAGCTTTTTTTTTTTTCTTTCTTTCTTAATTTTAACCTTTCAAAATTTAAATTTTAAAATTAATTTAAATAAAAAAAATCATATAGGTTTGAATAAATTTGAATTCGTCCAAATTCAACTTCAGATAAAAAAAAGTTACATATTTTAATTTTTAAAAAATAAACATATACAAAAAATATTTTAAAAAAAAAGCTAAAAATAAACTTTAAATATTTTACAGAAAAAAGCCAAATTTTAGCCTATAAATTTTAATATCTTTCTCCGTCTCTCTTAATTTTGGCCCTGCATACGAACACTATATCTCATCTAACTTTCTTCCTCGTATAAATGCGTCTTAATTTTGCCATGCTCATCCCGTTCTTCCTAGGAACTTTCTTTATGCACCTTTGGGTCAGAAAATTCATTAATTCTCGGGGGATATATCCGTGTCTCTTTATCCCTCTCTCACTTTCTTTGTGCGAGCACTATGGTCACTGTTCAGTCTTCCTAGCTCGAGTCAACACTTAACAAAGGAAAAAACAAAAATTTCTAGTTTATAATTTTTTATAAATAAATGAAACCCTCGAGCCACTAGGCAGCGCAAGTTGTGAGTAATATATTGAGAATAAGAAAACAATGGAAATTCGAGGCAACACGGATGTTAGAAGCAGCTGACCAAACCCTTCCCGGCTGCCGAATCACTTGCGGAGGTGTTTCAATTCCTTATCCAGTTGGTATAGAAAATTCATCTTTCCACGGTGCCAATTGTTTCTCGGAGGAAGCATTCAAACTCCAAATTGACTTTTTTACATATATAATATAAATAAAATAAATATTTATTCAAATAATATAAGTAAAAAATATTTACTCAAATGACATAATAAACTGATTTCTCAAAGTAAATAATGTTTTTTTTACACATTTAGAAATTGATTCGTGACTAACCAATTTTTAAACGTGATTTTTTTAATTTTTTTATTTCTATATATTATATAATGCAAAGATAATTTTATAACATTTCGAAGATAATTTTAAATAATTTGTATAATTATTTAAATTTTTTTAATTAAGTGTGTACATAATATCATTTTTGTTTTAATTAAATATTATTTTTTTTATGAATTAGAACACATCAAATTAATAGTTAAGAACATGTCTCTGGACAAATTTAAAAGAAAGTCTAATAATAATTCTTTCAATCCAAAAATTACGTTTTTTTAATCCAAAAGCTCAGTTTATAAATCATTTTTTTCTTAACTGATTTTTATTTTAAAAAAAATAGAAAATGATTTTTTAATTATTTTAAATTTGTTTTTTTATTTAGTTGTATATATATATATATTACTTTTTATGTAAAAATTAATTTGCATATGTTATTGTTAATTTTCCATTAAATTTTAATATAAAATATTTTTTCGAAAAAACAATTAATCTTTAAATGAAATATTTAGAATAGGTGGACTAATATGACACTCGACGTAGCTAAAAAAAGATGAAATCAAATTTATCTCAATTGAAGAAAAAGAAAAAGAAAATAAAGAAAGCTTAGATAAGTAAAGAAAATTTATCTACAATAGGTAACTTTGTACACTTTTTATTCATTTTTATGATGTTTTATAGATCAAATGTTAGTGTAGTCCCATAAATATAAATTGTAGATTAAATACAAATTTTACTAACAACAAATTAATTTTATTTTTAAAAAATATGGAAACCCACTCTAGAATTTTTTTCATTTAAAAAATTGTGGATGTAGTGCTATTTTGCATGATTGAAGAAGAAAAAACTTAGGTAAACATCATAAGCCTTTGGAACTAACACAATTAAAGTAGATAATCTTCAAAAAAAGTAACAACAAAATTCCAATGATGAATTGCATGTTTATTCTAAAAAAGTAACAATAAGTAGTTTGCTTAATGACTACAAATTCATCATGGATCATTAAATCAATGATCTCATCAAGCGTTGTTGGTTTCCTTGGTTTGTGCATCAGGGAAAAAATTTCATTTTGAGAACGCCCAAAAGTTGCATTCAACTCAATTGGACCTTTGGTACTAAATTCTAAATAGTTGAAAAATATTTTTCCCTCATCATTGTCGTGTTTGAGCTCCATAGAGTCGTATTTAACATAATCATCACCTATGTAGATTGGTTGACAGTAAAAAATATTGCAATCTCTATTGGTGTAAAAAATTGTTTTGTTTAAGGCATCAAGCAACATGTCTTCACTTATTGTGACAATTTTAGGATCACAAGGGCATTCAAACATTATCCCTTCATATGATGGAATCATGTCACCATTGCAATACACTCTCCATGTTTTAAGCAATATGGTGAATATCAGAAAAAGTGTTGAGTTGCATCTAACCCCACTGCTATATATATTAAGTGATAAAGTGTTCTACTGTGACTCATACAAATGACTGAGATCGCACTGACAATATAAACAGTTTAGATTGAGTCTTAATTAATTATGTTTGGTTTGCGCAGTTTAAAAAAAATAGTGTTTACTCAAATCATCTCATAAAAAAATTGTCTAGTCACATCGTCTAAAAATAAGTAATGTGAGATCAAACGATATGGGAAAAAGCAATATGAGATCAAATCGTCTCGAAACAATCAATGTTCATTCAATTCGTCTTAGAAAATGCGTTGCTCGTTGGATTAAATGCATTGTTCAGAATTCATACAATTAACAAAGGATAATTGACAATCATCATAATAGGACATAATTAACAAGGGCAATTAATCTTGTTTGTGTCCACCAATTCCACATCTCGAAGGTTTCTTATTCCTTGTCGACTATCGACGTACTCATCCATATTATTGTGGCTGAAATTATTCATAAGGAACAATAGGTTGCTCTTCCTGGACGAAGTAATTAGTGTAAGAATTTCCGTAAACAGTTTGGTGAAAGGATCTAAACGAAGGTATGAGCATATTTTGCTTATACGCATAAGCAGATTCCGGTATTCAAAGATCTGCACCTATGAGGTTGCTCATAAAGTCTTATCTGTTAACACTGACGAACTTCAAATTGTACCCATAATTTTGATATTGATGTTGATGTTGTTGTGGCTTGAATTCATATGATTGAGGAGGTGGTTGTAGTCCTTTGTCATGCATACTGGTAACAATTGGTGGGATTTTTGGTGGAATATGTTGTTCAGTTTCCATATTTAGAGTTGAGTGAGATGTGGCAACAATGTTTGGATAAGATGCAAGCCTTGATAAGAAAATTTTGGAATTCACTTGCTACCAATTCATGTAATGACTTAGATGTTCAATATGTCTTTGTGTCATGGTGTCCTCTCATGTCAGTATGATGGATTTTGTCAAGATTATACGGTGGATTTGATATGTTTTGACAAAGTTCAAATTGGAGCATGACCCTATCAATTTGCTTCCATATTACCACTGGAAAACAGATTAAAGCGACACAAGCACCCCATATTTTTGAATCATTGTATGCATGTTTTGGTAGAAATGACTCAAACCATCCGTAAGGCATCCAAAGGAACTAACAAAATAACTTGCGTTAATAATTTTAAAAATAATATAATTGACGTTTGAATAAATAAAACAAAAACCAAATGATTCAGCCTCCTTATTATGCATGTGATTGAATCTTGATCTGTAGCCTATAACATCACCGCGTAGGATTCTAGAAAATCATAGCCCTCTTTCACTCCATCTAGTGGAATATAGTATGCTAGCACTCGACACTTGGTTTAATGAATGACATGCAATACAATTCCTAAGACTGCAACAACACTATACATCATCCTATATTTTTGGATGTTGGATAAATTGCCTTTCATATTTCTCTGTACAAATCTATTAAACATGTTGAACCGTAACTGTACTGGTCAATCCGATCAAGATATGCTACAGAGTTAGATACATCAAGTGAATTTTGTTCCCTAACTTGTCTGGCATCAACACCCCACCAATGAGCCTAAAATGTATGTTTTACAATGGGCTGCTAATTGTTGTGGTGTGGGTTCTGCTAGGAGAGTCAACATGTTTTCTTTTAACCATTTTAGGTTAAGTGTTGATCCACTGGTGCATTCTTTGGGGGAACAACACTTGTATATTTTGCACACTTTTGTTCCTAATCATAATATGTTGTGCCAATAACTGGTTTTCCACTAATGCGTAAACCCAATTGAAGAGCAACATCTTCCAAAGTGATTGTGCATTCACCAACAGAAAGATGAAACATCTGTGATTCAGGTCTCTACCTTTCAACCAAAGCAGTCACTAAAGTATCATCGATTTTAATTTGTCAAAGCTTTGCAACATCTGGAAACCTAGCTTGAACCCACAAAAGTTCAATTTTTGGATCTGGAGAAGGCATAGTTTGAGTTCCATGGTTTAGGATTTAGTACTAATGTCAAGAAGAAGTTAAAGAGAAATGTATTAGAATGACATAAAGTGAGTTTGTGAGTTAGTGTATATGATGGAAATGCATGCATTGTATTTATAGAAACATTTAACAATAACACAATTCATTTGGTGGGATCTTGGCTATTCTTTATAAAATGTATGTGAAAAGTCATTAAAACATTATAAATATAGTTTTCACTGAGGAAGTCTGATACATCACCTTAACCAAAAAACTTACTGCTACCTTAAACCCTAAACCATGACTTCATCATCAGTCACTATGATTGTGTATTACAATGGCGCCATCACAACAACTAAACATGGTTCAACATTTCTAAGCGGGTAATATCGTTTAACTTGAAAATAGAATGTTACTTGATAAGTCTACCAAATGGTAAAGTTGCCAAGGATACACATTTTCGATTACTTGTATAATTTGTTAGTGATTGTGGCCAGTACAAGGGATGCATTCTACACATTCACCACCAATTTTTACAAGTTCTTTGAATTTGACTCAAACAACTAATACACATAATTGTCTAACTACCAAAAGTTTCCCTCATGAATTGAAATATTGAATTATAGTAATTTTTTTCTTGTTTTTGGCCACTTCGTTAATGGGTTTTAGGGCCAAAGCGAGACCAAAAAGTTGTCTTAATGACTTCAATAGCATGAAAACTACAAGAATGAAACATTATTTAATTTAACGAAAATAACTAATACACATAATAGTCTACGTGCCAAAATTTCCTCTTGTGGATTGAAATCTTAAAGTTTTAGTAATTTTTCTTGTTTTTGGCCACTTCATTAATGTGTTTTAGGGCCTAATCAAGACCCAAAAGTGATCTTAATGAATTTATTGACATTAAAACTACGAGAGTGAAATATTATTTTAACCAAAATAAACAATACACATAATAACCTAAGTGCCAAAAATTGTCCTCATGGATTGAAACCTAACCTAAAATTTAATCATGTACCATTTTTACTAAGTTTGGCCCCTCACCTTAACCTTGACCCTGACCCTATTACCTATTCTGGACCTCGATCCCTAACCTTAGTATAATAAATGAACTATGGACACTAACCTAACACTAACCTAGGTCGAAGACACTTTTGCGTTACGCTAGTGTGTTAGAGACACTTTTTGTATGCCATTGCATTAGAAACACTTTTGCGTTATGACGGTGCATTGGAGACAGTTTTTTCTTTATGACAATACGCCATGGACACTTTTGCTTTATGACAGTGCGTGAAAGAAACTTTTTCTTTATGATAGTGCGTCATTGAATCCAATGCTTGAAAGCCTAACCCTAACCCTAACGATTTACCCTAGGCTTTATACTTGCACTAAAAATCCTAACCCTAATATAATAAATGAATCCTAAACCCTAGGTCAAAGACACCTTTGCTTTACGCATGTGTGTCAGGGAATCTAATCCTAACCCTAGGTTGTAAACCCTAATTCTTGACCCCAAACCCTAAACCTACACTGAAAACCTAATCCTAATTTAATAATTAAACCCTAAGTGCTAAACCATAACCCTAGGTTACGGAACCAATGTTTTATGATAGTGCATCAAATACACTTTTGATTTATGCCAATGCATTAGAGACACTTTTGCTTTATACCAGTGTGTTAGAGCCAATTTTGCTTTACGCCAAGGAATCCAATACTTCAAACCCTAACCCTAACCTTGGTTCATAAACCCTTAACCTTTACCCCTATATATAGAAGTCATATTCACCTTCATTTAATACATCCGCACAACATTTTTTTTCTCTATTACTTTCTTCCAACTTTGCAAACACAAATCCTTTGTCATATTTCTATCTCTATTAGACAACAATTCTTTCATATCAATCAATTGGTTAGTGCACTACAGTGGTCAAATAACCAAAATAGATGAATGAGATATATTTCAATGCCTCCACCTGATGTTCTTTCAAACAAAGCGAGGCCTCACACTTGAAGCCTTGAAAAGAAAAATCCACCAAAATCTCCGACTTCCACCATTTGACCAAGTATGAAATATTTCATGTGGATACCCATAACTAGTAGGATGCAGAATGCTCAAGTTTACATCAGTGCAACTTATTAACGATAAAAATATTTGATTTTTGTTGTTCACCAACAAGAGGCTCTTGCATCCATTTAATTGTATGCAAACATCCAGCTACATTCACTTACCACCCCAAACCATTAACTAGTATCTCATGAGCCTCAATATTATCCTTAGTCCCATTATTCACATATATCCGATGCGACCTAAGACACTTTTGCTTTAACCCAACCACAACAAAATTCATTTAAACCAAACACATTCTTTTACTCAACTTCTTTCCATACCATTTTTCACCAATTTGTTAGACTCACAAACATTTGGTGTTATTGAGGATCAACCTCACCCATATACTAGAATACCCCTGCATGTCACCCACAACAAGATCTATGTTTGATTTTAGACAAGCTTGAGTCAATAGAAAGTGCCTACTTAAGAAGTGGTCATGGCTGAACAACACAAAATCATTTGCATGTGTTATGCATTCGACACATTGCACATAATTACATGAGAAGGTTCAAGAACAATGACATCAAAAACCTAATTCTCAATATGGGTGAGTGTCAAACTTATTTCTCTTCATATTAAATATATCTTAATTTTGTATTATTCCCAATATTGAAATTATATGTTTATAGCTACTCAACATATGCAAGGACAAAGCCTACATTTAATTACTACTACAACAATTTGAGGGAGGAAGTAGATGACAATCGAGCAATTAATTTGCTCAACGAGATTCTGCAAGAAAAGTGGATTCTTTCATGGGATGGTGGCCAACGATGGGAACCCATGACCACCAATCTTGGTGAGTCAATTAATTCGGTACTCAAGAAAATACAAAATCTGCTAATAAGTGTACTAGTAAAATCAACATATATAAGGTGTAATGCATTGTTCAACTAAAGAGGAAGATAAGTCGCAATAGTGCTTACATTTGGCCAAGTTTGTAGGCAAGTACTAAACAAGACCATAGAAAACTCATAGAGAAAGACAAATGCTCACATTGTTCTTGAGTCTGATTGATGTGATACACAGTTCTGGGTCTAGGAGAAAATTAACTCGAGAGAGGTTCGATCCACTGAAAATTTCATGGTTTGGTTGGATGAAATGTGGTGTGACTGTGGCAAATTCTAATTATTGCACATGCCCTGTTCTCATGTTTTGCTACTTGTAAGCATGGTTATCATAAGTATAGGAACTACATTCATCTTGTGTATACATTGGAAGGTGTCTCCAACGTATACAAAGGATTGTTTAGAAAATTGTGCAATGAAACGTATTGGTCACCATGTCACGAGCCAATAATTTGTCCTAACCCAAAGAAGAAAAAAATTATAAGGATTGTCTTGTTTCCTCTCGTATACACACCAAAATAGATATTCAAAACCCGGGTAAACCAAAGAAGCATTCTCCCCACCATGTAGGCTCAATCCAACAACATTAAATTTATGTCATATTCTTTGTATTTAGAAGCTTTGCTGGGTTGTTTCAATTTTAAATATTTTGTTCTATTGTTTGAAATGTTATATATATTTTGTGATTTAAATATTTTAGTTCAATTCAACTTGTTGGTTAAATATGTTTTTTTCTTTAATTTCAAAGATATATTTTAATAATCAAATAAAATTAAAATAGAAAGAAATAAAAACACTATATTTCTTTTTTCTTAGTTTCAGTATTAAAATATTCTATAGTTTTTATGCGAGTAAGGAGACTACACTACACCACTCATGGAGTTATGGTCAACCAATCAATTATTGTACCAGAAGACTTTTAAACTAACAAATAGAATTAGAGAATATTAAAAAATAAAACAAAATTAGATATATAGTTACAGTACATGACATGTATGTTAGGGTGAGCTGTTGTCCAATCTTTTTTATTTTAAACAAATAAAAAACCAAATAAAAAAAAAGAAACATAATCTAGATAAAACAATTTCTAAATTGAGTTTAAAAAAACTCGATTTCTCATGAGAGATACAACCTGTGATCCTCAATGTATGAATGAATGAATATTACCAATCAATTCCAGGTTGCATGAATGTTAACGAACAAAATCAACTCTCTTGAAGTTCTTTTGAAGAATATTGTCTTAACACATCATCATCAATTGAAGCATGTAACCTTTTGATCTCAAACAAGAAATGTATCACTCAGAAAATCTATTTCTTGGACCTTTGAAAGCTTAGAAAGTGTTGGGTAATTCATATATTCTAATAGTATGCATATTCCAAAAGCATAGATCCAATAACTTTAAATAGAAAACAAATTTAACAGACTGTAATCGATTAATACGTACGTGTAATTGATTATTTTACATAATGTAATCAATTAATATGCAGGTAATTGATTAAAATGTTCTTGAGACAATCTAGAAAACTTTCATGAACAATGTAATCGATTAAATCGTGATGTAATCGATTAAAGAAGTCAGTCATAGTTTATGAAATGAGCCTTGGTAATCGATTACAGATGAATAATGATCGATTAAGGCAGTCATGCTATGTTTTGTACTAAGCATAGGTAATCAATTATAGTGAGTGGTAATCGATTAAGTTAGTCAGGCATGTTTTTCATTTTGTACTATGTAATCGATTACGATTTGCTTGTAATCAATTAAAATGTTCTTCATGACTTTTCCATAAATAACACAAGTTGGTAATCAATTACTTATTGCCTGTAATCGATTAAGGCAATGCATATTCTAATTTTTCAAAACCTAAGCCATGAAAATTCCTTTTCCAATGCAAACATGTAATCTTATATGTTTTTCTTAAGTCATGAATGCATGTATATGATTATGCTCATGAAATGCAAGGATCACAAGGCAAGCTTCTTGAACAATTAGACAAATTACAAATGCCTTCAATTTGATTGGCATGTGAAAAGCTAAAACTCTAAAGCAACAACTTCATCCTTTCCTTGATCCTTTTTCAGGTCCCCTATATCCAATAATCTCTCCATTTTTGGCTTTGAACATGCCAAATACCAATTGAACATTTGTTGTTTGTCTCTTTAAGTGCATGAGAGAGATGAATGATAGGAGCTCTTATAGTGAAATTTACTCAACCTTTTGCTAATATCAAGTGTTAAGTATCCTTGCATAAACATGGTTAATATCTTCAATTACTCCCCCTCTTTTAGGTAATATTTCATAGAATTCAGAAAAAAATAGTTTCTGAACAATATAAGATTTAATTTTATTAAGCACAGTACATGTTCATATAGCACATGTTCATGTTCAATTATTTTCTCCCCTTATTTGGCTTATCAAAGGCAAAAGACATTGTAAGATCAACATAAGCAAAGAAGGAAGAAACAGAAGTTGAAAATGAACTTTTAATTAATAGAACACTAAAGTACAATAGATGAAATTTAAAAAATAGAATTGAAAAAATAGAATATTAAGCAGAATATGAAAGAGACTTGTAAAAAGAAAGCAAACACAAACACAAATTCAAACAACCTAATCTAGGGCTCATCAAACCTATGTAGAACCATCTTAGACTCTATGTTTTCCAGCCATAGAATTCGTCTTTTGAATCATGACAAATTCAAAGGGCCTGTAAGGTTGTTGTGCAAGGTCTTATTCTTCTTCAACTCCTTCTTCAGCACCTTCATCTAGAGGTTGCTGACCAACCATTTGCCATCCTTGAGGAGTGTTCACCAATCCAACCTTTTCCAGATGCTTTGTTTTGATGAGATTGGTGATATCAGTTATGTTATCTACTATCTTAGTTGAGATATCCATCTTGAAATAATCAATAAACCTAAAGATTAACACAACATATGGAAAGTTATAGCTGAGTAACCTAGAGGCTTTTAGCATGGTTTCAGCAAACACAAGCACCCAATTGATTTGAGTTGATGTTTTCATCACATACACCAACTGTAAGTCATCATCTGTGGCTTAGGCATGGTTGGATGACCTTGGAGTCAGAGTATATGTGATTATGTAGTGAAGAATCATGTCTTCACCTGTCATAGTGCCAGTGCAAGCCTTAGCTTCAGCCTGATTTGAGGGTCTTGAAGCAACCCTCTATAGATTTCAATTTTGATGTAACCCCCAATTTCTTCATCAAATCTCCTTACACCAACAGGAGAGATTCCAGCTACAAAGCCAAACCTCTTCATCAATCACCATGGGAACACCCATCACTTGAGAGCGCATTACCCCATCCATACTAGCTTTTGCATAGCTGTAAAACACCTTTACTAACTCAGGGTAAAAGGTACCCTTTAGCTCAAGGAATTTCCTTAGCCCTTGGACTTCAAGCAAGGCAGGGAATTGAAATCCCTCATTGATGAACCATTCTAGGTCCAAATACTTAGGAGGCATGACAAGTTTTGTAGCATTGAAATGAATGTAGTTCATAATATCTTTTTCCTCTGGGAACCAATGATTCAGCCTGTTCCCAGCAAGATTTAAGGATTCGCCAGCTTTTCTTTGCTCGTTTTGGATTTCTTATATGTTGACATGATAGTTTAGGTTTGAAAATAGGAATGGGCAGAGTTTGGGCTTGAGAGAGAGGAGAAGAAAGCTCAGAAATTTCGATAAGCTCAGAGTAGAGAGAAGGAATTCATGTGTGAATTTCTCTCTTGTGAAAAGTTGTATTTATAGGAGTTTTTAGGGTTCAAATTTGAATTTTAAATTTGTGTAACAACTATTTCGAGTACCTAGAAGCTTAATTACTCAATAGCATATTTGAATTTTGAATTTATGATAAGATATTGCAGTTTAGATTTCCAAGAAATTTGGAGAAGTTGCAGAAACGCCATAAGTAATCGATTACAAAATCTTGTAATTGATTAATGCATAATCAAACAGAGGCTCTGTAACATGGTGTAATCAATTAAATCAAAGTGTAATTGATTACTCGGGTGAGAACTCAAACCAGAGCAGCATACTGTAATCGATTACCATAGTGTTTAGTCGATTTCTCCAGTGAGATTTTGATTCATTATAAGCTTCTAAAGACATGTAATCGATTAATTCGATCATGTAATCGATTATTCCAGAGTTTTTAAAAATTTTGGATTCAGTTTAGACAAACAGTAGTCGATTTTTTTCGACTAAGTAATCGATTACATATGCAACAAATTGTTTTTTAACAACATTCAATCATCAATTAATCGATTATTCCGATACATAATCGATTATAGTCAATTATGCATAAATTACAGTGTTTATGCAGCAAAATGCTTATCCTTTATGCATCATGGATATATGGTCATTTATTTAGTGAATCATCAAATAGTAAGGCAATCAAAATGACATGCTAACATATGTTGGATTCATCAAGTATGCCTATCATGTTTCTAAGTGCATAAAACCTATCTCTTGCCAAAGGTTTTGTAAATATGTCAGCCAATTGATTTAGAGTATCTATGAACTCAATTGTACAATTACCCTTTCGGATATGATCCCTGAAGAAATGATGCCTTATCTCAATATGTTTGGTCCTTGAATGCATGATTGGATTCTTGGATATGTTGATTGCACTTGTATTGTCACAAAGCAGAGGTATCTCCTTTAGCTCAACACCAAAATCTAGTAGTTGTTGCTTCAACCAAAGGCTTTGTGCACAACAGCTTCTAGCAGAGATATACTCAGCTTTAGCAGTTGACAAAGCAACATAAGATTGCTTCTTGTAGTGCCAAGAGGTTAGTGAGCTTCCTAATAGGTGGCATGTTCCACTAGTACTCTTTCTATCCAATTTGCACCCTGCAAAGTTAGAATCATAATATCCAATTAAGTTGAGAGGTGCACCTTTAGGATAACAAAGTCCAACTCTTGGTCTAGACTTGAGATATTTGAGGATCCTTTTTACAGCAGTAAGGTGTGATTCTTTGGGATTTTCTTGATATCTAGCACACAAACACACACTTAACATAATGTCAGGTCTTTTGCCAGTCAAGTATAACAAAGATCCAATCATTCCTCTGTATTTAGACTCATCAACACTTTTTCCTTTGTCATCTGAATCAAGATAGGTTGATGTAGCCATTGGAGTTGTAGCATCCTTGCTCTTCTCCATTTCAAACTTCTTGATCATTTCCAGGCAATACTTTGTTTGGCTAAGAAATGTTTCATTCTTCATTTGCTTGACTCGTAGTCCTAGAAAGAATGTGGCCTCTCCCATCATTGGCATTTCAAATTCACTCTACATTGAGACAAAAAATTCTCTGCAGATAGATTGATTAGTAATGTCTGTAAAATATGGGAACACTTCACACTTAACTAAGAGGGGGGGGGATGAATTGGTTAGGCTTGGTAATTTAAAAAAAATTTATTGATCAAAATCAGAGTTTTTCTCTTTTTGGATCTTTATCACTTTAGTAAACAAAAACCTTTATCTAAAGATCAACCCAAGAGATGTAATGCTTCAAGAATCAAGTAGTTAACAAGAATTCACATATAACAATCAAATATGCAGAATTAGATAAACACACAAGGAATTATACTGGTTCACTTCAAACACTATGAAGCTACATCCAGTTTTCTTCTACTCAACACTAGAGTAGAGTTCCACTATTGCAATAATATTCTTACAAGAAAATACAAGTCTCTCTTTATCAACCCTAGATAAAGTTCAGAAGTCTAAAACACTATTAGACCCTTAGAGACCAAACCCAAACTGAGAACACTACTCAACTTCCCTTAGAGAAACACTGTCTCTAGTTTTCATGCAAGAAACCCACTTACAATAGACAAGCAAATACAAGTTTCTAAAGAGAATTACAAACTCAAAGAATAAGGAAAGAAATCACCTGATGATCCAAAGATGATATGCATTAGAATGAATTTACCAGGTTGGATGCAAATAATAAACTCAGAACATGGCTTTCCTTAAACTTTGAAAAGAGAAAATATTGCTTCACTCAATCCCTAAGACCCATATGAGTTTCAAGGAAGCAAGAACTTAATGAACCCAGAAAAATCACTTAGTGAACGTTTAGAATGCTTTTGAATGCTCAGAGTACGAATTACTTCAGTTTGGAAACAACTGAGCATGGGTTCTATTTATAATGATTTTTGCAACCGCTCGTAATCGATTAAATGCGCTTCTGTAATCAATTATTTAGCACTTGTAATCAATTACATACGGTCCTGTAATCGGTTAAAATGTTCATAATGATTCTGGGTAACTATAACGAGCAATTTAATCGATTATTCCGATGTGTAATTGATTAAACCCGGCACTGTGAAAAATGTGTTTGAACTATGTAATCGATTACAATAATTGGCAATCGATTAAAGCCGGCATAGTGAAAAACATGCTTTGAACTATGTAATCGATTACAATAATTGGTAATTGATTAAACCAGAGAGATGATATTTTCTATATGGATGATGTAATCGATTACAACTTGGTGGTAATCGATTAATAAAGTCACTAAGGCAGATTATGTATAATCTAAGTCAAAATAATCGATTAATTCGATAGTGTAATTGATTAAAATGTTCTTGAGAATTTTCCAGAAAGCATCAAGAACAAAATAATCGATTCTTTGCCTATATTAATCTATTAAACCAGTGAAATGTTGTTTTTCCAAAAACACTTGGTTTATTTCAAAAACTCAAAACAATTTACCAATGCCTTGTGATTTAATTCTTAAACTTATGAATGATATGAATGCAATGACTTGGATCATCAGAAAACTTTCTTCCTTTTACATTTGATCACAAGCTTTTCTTCAATGCTTCAAGGACATGTTGAAAGTCCAAAACAATCCTTTGTCTTCAAATTTCTTTATGCTTCAAGTAACTCCCCCTCAAATCAACAATCTCCCCCTTTTTGGCTTTAAACATGCCAAATTTGAAATTGAATAGCATTGGTTCTTGTGATTAAATGAAGAGTCTTCATACCATTTTTCCGAGCTTTTTCAACACCTGAAAAATTCAAATTCCTTTGCAAGAACAAGTGTTAAAGACATCTGTTTTTAACTTAGCATTCATTCACAACATATATTTGTTTATTGCAACCAATTTGAGCCATTAACTCCCCCTAATTTTTGCAAATTATGCAGTTGAAATTTTAGTTCAAAAAACGCGAAAAAACAGGGGCAAACAGAGGTGAGTACATAGCATACTTAATTTCAATTTTGCTCCCCCTATTTGACTTTTTAAAGACAAAAATTGCAAAGCACAGTGGATTAAGGTAAGCAGAAACATAATTTTGCAATGATTAGTGGAATGATGAGTACATGGCAAAGCTTAAAAACAAAAAAAAAAAAACAGTACAAAAAGACAAATACCTAAGACTCTAAAAGTCTTCAGAATCATTCATCCTAAGTGTGGCTTCAATGTCATCCAGCCTGACATTGATTTCCCTGAATGAGCCCTGAGTTTCTGCTCTAAATTCATGATGCGTTTGTAGAAGCCCATCCATCTTGGCTAGCACGGGGGATTCAAATTAAGAGTGAAGGGGCTGTTGAGATGTGTCACCCTCACTTGCAGAATCAGCCAAAGGGTCTTCACTATCAGCAACAAAGGGCTCCTGTTGCTGAGGCATTTGCTGAGGCTGTCCACCCATCATCCAGCCATCAGGAGTCTTGTGTAGTCCAAGCTTGGACAGATGCTTTTCCTGAATAAGGCTGTTAGAAGAATTGGTGTTGTCCACCACTTCATTAGAGACATCAATCCCAAAGTGATAAATGAATCTAGAGATAAGAACAGGATATGGGAAAGGATAGTTGACAAGTCTTTTGGTTTTCAGCATTATTTCTTGAAAAATAATCACCCAGTTCATAGGAATGGAATTTGTGAGACCATACATTAATTGTAGGTCCTCATCTGTGGCTTGGGCATGGTTAGTTGCCCTTGGGGTTAAGATATATGTAATGAGATAGTGAAGGAGTCTGTTTTTTGGTGCCATAGGACCAGTGCTTAACCTGTTCCTAATGGGTTGGTTTGGGTCAGTAAGGGATTCTCTATAGGTTCCCACTTTGCTGTAGCCACCAGGGGTTTCCTCAAACTTTCTCTCCCCATCATTGACTACCCCAGCAATTGTCTCCCATAACTCAAGGGTGATAATCATTTCAACCCCTTTAACAGTGGATTTAAAGTGACCATCCATAGAGCCTTTTCCACAAGTGTAAAAGACTCTTACAAGATCAGGGTAGTAAGTACCCTTCATTTCCACAAACCTCCTAAGACCTTGGGTTTCTAAGAGAGCAGGAAAGACAAATCCTTCCTTTATAAACCAGTCAAGGCTTATGTATTTGGGTGAGCTTATGGGTTTAGTGGCATTGAATTGTAGATAATTCATCTTGTCGGATTCTTTGGTGAACCAAAGGCTAAGACGGTCTGGTTGGGGTTGGGTTTGAGTATTAGAGGATTCTCCTACCTTACGTTTTCCAGTCCTAACCCTCTTAGGTGCAGACATTTTGGACAAGACAATGAAGAATGAGGAAGGTTTAAAAAATACATAATAGAAAGCAAGAGAGAATAGATTTCTGGTGTAAGGAGAAAGATGAACACAAAGTCACTATATATAGGCAAGGATTAAACACCAAACGTTCAGATTTTTCAAAAATATAGTTGTTATAAATAGTTAATGGAAGTTAATGATGATTTAGGTGCTAAATGCATAGGATAGGGCAGTTACATAAACCCAGAAAAACTGTCAGAAGTCACATAACAACTTGAATAATCGATTAAAACCATGTGTAATCGATTATTTCAGATCAACAAATTCCAAAATTTACACTATGTAATCGATTAATCCGTAAGGTAATCGATTACACTTGACATTTCCAGAGGTTGAGGATGACTTGTAATCAATTATATGATTTATTAATCGATTATATACATCAGGATAGCAGTCCATTCATTCATCAGGACCTATGTAATCGATTATCCCGAGTGGTAATCGATTATATCAGACAGACAGATATTTTGCAAACTTGAGTGTAATTGATTACAATGTAGTGGTAATCGATTATTACAGTGACACAGTCAATCCTAACTTGAGTTTTAAACATGGTAATCGATTAATCCGATGAATAATCGATTATTTCCGAAGGACACCATTTCTGACTTATTGAAAGATAATCGATTACAAGATAAGCTTAATCGATTACTTAAGCACAAATTTCATAATGAGGGTAGTTTTTAATGAATTTAATAGATTAATACGTGGTATAATCGATTATTTCAGTCAGATGGAGAAAAAACAGAGCATCCTGCAACATGATTCAGCTTTTTATTTATTTAATCAACAAAATGACATTTGGCCTTCAATATAGTACACGAATTATATAACAAACAAGCTAGCTAATGTTATTTTCATCAAGGATCCCTAGCATGTTTCTAAGAGTGTAAAATCTATCTTTAGGCAAAGGTTTTGTAAATATATCAGCAAGTTGATGATGTGTATCAATAAATTCTACCTTGATATTACCTTTCTGCACATGATCTCTTATGAAATGATGTCTAATCTCAATATGCTTGGTCCTTGAGTGCATAACAGGATTCTTTGAAATGTTTATTGCACTTGTGTTATCACAAAGTAATGGTATCTCCTTTAGATTAACTCCATAGTCTTGCAATTGTTGCTTGAGCCAAAACTTTGTGCACAACAACTACCAGCTGAAATATATTCAGCTTCTGCAGTTGATAAAGCTACACAAGCTTGTTTCTTGCAATGTCATGAAATAAGTGAACTTCCAAGGAGGTGACAAGTTCCACTAGTGCTTTTCCTATCAAGTTTACAACCTGCAAAATCAGAATCTGAATAACCAATAATGTTTATAGATGCACCTTTAGGATACCAAAGCCCAACTTTGGGTGTTGCCTTGAGATATTTGATGATCCTCTTGACTGCTGTAAGGTGAGACTCTTTTGGATTTGCTTGGTATCTTGCACACAAGCAAACACTTAGCATGATGTCCGGTCTACTAGCTGTCAAGTAAAGTAATGAGCCAATCATTCCTCTATACTTGGATTCATCCACTTCCTTTCCTTTTTCATCTTTGTCAAGATAAGTTGAGGTAGCCATAGGAGTTGTAGCATCTTTGCTTTTCTCCATTTCAAACTTCTTAATCACTTCAAGGCAATACTTAGATTGATTGAGAAAAGTTCCATTCTTCATTTGTTTAACTTGTAGTCCTAGAAAGAATGTTAACTCTCCCATCATAGACATCTCAAACTCATTTTGCATGGCTGCAGAAAATTCTTTACAAAGTTTTTGAATAGTTGAACCAAAAATAATGTCATCAACATAAATTTGAACCAATAGAATATCATCCTTTTGTCTTTTGATGAACAAGGTTTTGTCAGCATTGCCCCTTTCAAAAAATTGATCAAGGAGAAACTTACTCAATCTTTCATACCATGATCTTGGAGCTTGTTTCAGACCATAGAGGGCTTTTTTAAGTTTTAAAACATGATTTGGATGTTTGAAATCAGAAAATCCTGGAGGTTGTTCAACATATATATCCTCCTCTATGTAACCATTTAAAAAAGCACTTTTGACATCCATTTGGTAAAGTTTGAAACCCATTATGCATGCATATGCAAGTAGTAGCCTAATAGCTTCCACTCTTGCAACTGGAGCATAAGTTTCCTCATAGTCAATGCCTTCCTCTTGGTTGTAACCTTTAGCAACCAATCTAGCCTTATTTCTGACTATAATTCCACTTTCATCTAGCATGTTTCTAAAAACCCATTTTGTACCAATAGGCTTAATAGATGGAGGTCTAGGAACAAGTTCCTAAACTTCATTTCTTTTAAATTGATTTAATTCTTCATGCATGGCATGCATCCAATGTTCATCTTGCAAAGCATGATTGATATCTTTTGGTTCAATTTGAGAAACAAAAGCCATGTCACAACATAAATTTCTAAGAGAAGATCTAGTAGAGACTCCCTTTGATACTTCACCAATGATGTTATCTAGTGAAAGATCTCTTGTGGTTCTCCACTCTTTAGGCCTTTGACTTGGAGTTGATGGACCTTCTTCAGCACTAGGTTCATTCTTTTCATTGATTGACATCTTCTCAAGCTGAACATTCTATTCTATTTGACCTGCATCTTCATCACAAGCTTTTTCCTCTTTTGAGGGGTTAGATTCATCACAAATTACATGGACAGATTCTTCTATGCACATGGTTCTTTTTGTTGAATTGAGGGGGAGCAACTTGAAGAATCAAGCAATGATCAAGAGTTGGAAGTTTTGGCTTTCAACATGACTCAAGAATGAGGACTGAAGCTTGTGATTAAAATGTAAAAGGAAAAGAAAGCATTATGATGATCCAAGTATTGATTG
>PYAF01004681.1:52155-73791 GCA_007407185.1 Glycine tomentella
CAAATACGCATCAATTCCCTTTCTCAGGGATCAACTACACATCAATTCCCTTTCTCAGGGATCAAATCATCAATCACAACTCATAGTTATACATCATACTCACCCATCTCTGGGTTCAGATCAAATATAAAGCATCAGCTACCCTTTCATAGGGTTCAGACAACATCTACCAATCATTCACAGCATTATACACGTTCCTTTATTAGCCTAAACACATATCATGACCATAATCCCAGTGGATATATGGTGGAACACAGCAGAGGATACACAAACAAGAACCAAGAGCTTACCTGCTCTAGACAGCTCACCGGCTCTCCCGGCCTCGTGGTCAACACCACCAGAGCTCTCACGTTCTACACAAGAACAAGTATATATAACATATCAAATACGGTTCTAGACCGTTCAAGCGAAAGGAACTTTCATCCCTTCTACATAAACATAACCCAATCACTGTACAAGTGATCATCTGATCCTCAACAGGATCCCTCTCAGCCTATACCAGGCTACAGAGCCTCCACCCAAGACTCTGATCAAGCTATGGTCAAGCATATCTCTGCTTACAATGGCCTCAAACCAACTTCTCATTATCATCAGTTTCAACTCACATACATCATCTATATAGTCTCATGAGCAACTTTGTTAACTGCTCTAAGGTCCAGATTAGTCAAATAGTCAACCTTTTGTCTCTGCTCATACTGATTCAGAGCCAAAATCAAACTTCATCAGTAATGATGATTCAAGGCTCTAACTTCCTCAGAACAATCCTCTGAGCATAAGACTCTATAGAGTCCGAGCCTAATAACGGCTCTAACACCTCCAAAAACACCCCTCAAGATAACCCCAAAATCACAAAATTCAATACACAGACCCAGCGATTAGAGCTCGAGTTTCTTACCTCTGTAATGTTCAGAAACACCAGGGAATCGCTTTCCCAAGTTTAGATCGCTCAATCAAAGCTTCTTTCGCCTGTAACCTCCGAGCTCTCAAGGGTTCTCTCAGAGATATCAATCTCACCTTTTATAGCCTCTTCTCAAGAATCAATCAGGGTTTCTCACTTATCTCGGGGTTCTAATCACTTTCTCAGTTGGGTCAGAGGTGTTTAGATGAAAGATGGAGAAGATACGAAGCTCTCAAACTCATCAATGGAGGTTTATCTCTCTTCCTTCCTTTTCTTTTTCCTCTCTCTCTCAGCCCCAAAATGGGCTATTTATAAAACTGATCCGTCGGTCCCGCGCTGATCGCGCCGTTCCCACGCTGATCGCGCCATGAACTCGGCCAAGCCACGCTATTCGCGCCAACTCCACGCTGGTCGTGCCACAGGCTCGGGTAACCCACGCTGTTGGCGTGGCTTCCACGCTATCAGCGTGGAACTCCAGAGGAAAACTGAAGTTCTAGGGCACCTCCCACGCTGTTGGCGTGGACTCCACGCTATCAGCGTGGCATGGCAGAACCCATTGCCCTTGACCTAACATCTCGCGCGGATCGCGCCGGACTCCGCGCGGTTCTCGCCAAGTGGCCGAAACAGTTTTCTCACTGGTCTTAAGCTTCCTTTAAGGGATTCCAAGGCATAATTATACTTCCTCAAACATAAGCTTAAACTCATGCCTAATCCAAACTTATATACATGCTTAAAATTCAAGATATTACACTGAGAACCCTACTCAGTTCTTTACGATTAGAGAACACTACTCTGGTAAGCATGAAAGAAAACTATTTGACTTTAGCCTTAAAAATTTGAAACACACAAATCAATTTACAAGGTAAGTTCAAGAGAGATACAACATGCGATCCTTAGTGTATGAATGAATGAATGAATGTTACCAATCAATTCCAGGTTGCATGAATCCTAACGAACAAAATCAACTCTCTTGAAGTTCTTTTGAAGAATATTATCTTAACACATCATCATCAATTAAAGCATGTAACCTTTTGATCTCAAACAAGAAATGTATCACTCAAAAAATCTGTTTCATAAATTCTAATAGTATGCATATTCCAAAAGCACAGACCCAATAAATTTAAATAGAAAATAGATTTAACAGATGGTAAGCGATTAATACGTAAGTGTAATTGATTATTTTACATAATGTAATCGATTAATATGCCAGGAAATTGATTAAAATGTTCTTGAGACAATCTGGAAAACTTTCATGAACAATGTAATTGATTAAACCATGATGTAATCGATTAAAGCAGTCAGTCACAGTTTATAAAATAAGCCTTGGTAATCAATTACAGATAAATGGTAATCAATTAAGGCAGTCATGATATGTTTTTTACTAAGCCTGGGTAATCGATTACAGTGAGTGGTAATCGATTAAGTCAGTCAGGCATGTTTTTCATTTTGTACTATGTAATCGATTACGATTTGCTTGTAATCAATTAAAATGTTCTTCGTGGCTTTTCCATAAATAACACCAGCTAGTAATCGATTACTTATTGCCTGTAAGCGATTAAGGCAGTGCATATTCTAATTACTTAGTCCTCTAATGTATTTTTTAGATTAAACTTTGTTCTTTTATTTATTTATTTTCAAATTGGAAGATTTTTTTAAGATACTTTATTATTTATTTTTAGTGAACAATTTATTGAATTTATTGAATGGATCATAGGGATTTCAAATTTGAGGTAAAACTTAAATTGAATTTGTATTATTCCTCCTAAAAAATTGTGTTGAATTTGTATTACATAAACACTTTAATATTGTTAAATGTTATTATTATGTGTATGGTTTGTCAATGAATAATTTTTTAGTGGTTTGTTTAGATGGACAACGATGGGTGGATGTATGAAAATATTATATCTAAAGAAATTAATACGAATGAAGACAATGGAGAGGAACCTGCTGCCTTTTAAAAAATTAATTATGAGATTGATTGTTCTGATGCCTTCAATATTTCTAAGGTATTTATATGATTTTGTATTTGGTTAAAGTAATTAAATGAATGATTTAAGAAGATTAAACATGTATTATCTTTTTTTGTAGGTATTTTATTCTCGCGAGGAGGTATTGCAATGGGCTCGTATTGTTGCTATAATATTGGTTTTGTAGCTATGATAATGAGGTCTGACACATCAACTGGAAAGAAGAGAAGAACCTCAGGTTTTAATTGGTTATGAAAGGAGTGAAAAGTATAGAGTATTCAACAAAGATTTAGGACAAATAGTGACTAACACTAAAAAATGTGATTGTCCTTTTAAGCTGCGAGTCAAACCAGTCTCGGGAGGTGAAGGGTGGATGATCAAGTAAATATGTGATACTCGTAATCATGCTTTGGTTAAGTCATTGACAGGACATCCATATGCTAGTCGACTAACTAAGGATGAGAAAATTATTGTTGTTGATATGACAAAGTTGATAGTGAAACCAAAGAATATTCTTCTCACTTTGAAGGATCACAATGAAGCAACTATACAATGCAAGATATGCATATCGTTCTTCTATAAGCGACAATAATACTAAAATGCAACAATTAATGAAGCTTCTTAACCACGATATGTATATCTCTTGGCATAGACTGGAGAATGAAGATGTTGTACGTGACATATTTTGGACACATATAGATGTAATAAAATTGAGCAATGCATGCCATCTGGTATTCCTCATAAAAAGTACATACAAAAACAAATAAATAAAGACTCCTTTTACTTGACATTGTTGGTGTGACACCTACTGGAATGATATTTTCAGTTGCATTTTCCTATTTGGAATGACATTTCCAATACTTAGGAAATGCTCGTAGATCCAACATTACTATTACAAATATAACAATGAAAAGCATACGTTAATAGTACGTATTAATATTACAAAAATATCAATGATAAATGTCAAGAAAACTACCTGTAAGAAAGTTATATACCTTGCAAGATGTTTGCCATGGTGCTGAGAAACATTAAGTAGATTATCATACATGTTAACGAGTGTAGCCGCTCCCCATGAAAACCTTCGAATTGCGTCCAAAAATACTACACCGATATGTGTGGCACTCTTGTTAGCAAAGAGAGTGCAACCTATAAGATGAAACAAATATGATCTAGGTACTATAGTCCAATGCCTTGACTCACATTTGAGACGATAAATGTCTCGTAGCCAAGAAAGTCAAACATATGCCCCGTGGCATTGCTCCATCTCAGTTTCTACTTCTTATGGAGTCACTTTAAGCAAATTAACTAATCGCTGCACTACCTCTCCTACATTTATTACATCATAGGTTTGGAAGGCTCCAATAATTTGTAGTGTAATAGTTACCTCTCTTATGGACAAATGGAAATTGTTGGTTTCTATGTGCCACCTCTTCGTAAAAGCAGACAACAGTCCCCTGTCTCTTGTCTCCACTGAGCATTTAATTAGAGGGCTTAAGCCCGTACCAGCTACTAAACCTTCAATTTTAGGTATAGGCCTTCCAAAATTCTGCACTTTCCTTCCGTGAGAAGCCAACTATAACTCAAAACATTCTTGCAAATAATTATAATTAATTATGACAATTGAAATGAAAAAAAAAAGTAAATAAAGAACTAATTAAAGACATTAGTACCTCTCCTGCCCACACTCTATTTGTCACATGATAAACATACATTGTCAACACTAATGTATCTTGCGACCTGATATGAACCAATACGAGGGTTCATTATTTTTTTTACGGATTATCCTTGAAAAGGCTTCTTGTTATAACAAAGGAAAGATGTTCTTGAAAAGAAAAGGTGCAAGCTTTATGTATTGCACAAAGAGGAAGTTAAAACAACCAAAGCATGCAACTTAATAAGAACTTAGCGTTATAGGCAAGGTGCACGCCAAGTGTTTGATGAAGCGAAACGATGATAAAGATAATGAGTAAGAGTCCAACACAAAAATAATGAGTTTAAATGGAACAAAATGTTAAAAATAAAATAAAAGAGGAAAAGACAAGACAAGGATGGAAGAAGACGCCACACCTATGGAGAGTGATAATTCTTGTGGGATTCGCCACAAAGGTTATAGAAACCTTTGATAAAAACCAAGGTTTGGTCCAATCAAGAACCCAAGAGAAACTTCATCTCACACAACTCTTAAGAGTGCAAAGTTTTTTTATTCAATTCAAATGTGTCTACATAGGACAAATGAATGATTATTTATAGCCAACAAGTGGTGCCTCTCTCCTCTTTCTTTTCAATGTTGGACTTCAGCCACATATTCCTAATTCAAAATTTCACTAAAACAAAGTCTAAACAAAAAGTAATTTTCATCCATAACTTCGTGCTGAACTTTATGCCCAATTTTCATCATCATAGATGCAGAATTAGGAATTGAAACTAGAAATAAGACTTGTAGGAAATCTTCAGAACGCATCAAAGAACTCCAAAATCAGACATCTAGAACTCAAGTTATGCTAAATAATTGGAGCAATCTAGGCTTTTCACTTATTGGTCTTTGGACTCTTCACTCATTTGAATCAATTGGAGCAATCAGAGCTCTTCTTCCAAGTTAGTATTTGAGCTCAAGGCAAGGTTGATATCTTGGCCTAATTCTTGAGGAAGGAAGTATTTCACTTTATGATCCAATGCTTCTTGTGCTTCCTTTGATCTTACCCTTGTCATGCAGCCTCCCAATTCTTGTAGTGCACTGCTGGGCTTTCGACCCGTTAGTCTTTCTTGGTCCTCATCACTCTCCCCTCCTTTAAAAGAATTCATCCTAGAATTTGGATCTTCATCACCTACATCGAAAGGACTTAGGTCAACAAAATTATATGTGGCACTTACCCCATACTCACCGGGGAGGTCAACTTTGTATGCATTGTCGTTGATCATTTCCAAGATTTGGGTAGGAAACATTTCTTTTCTCATATGGAGCAAAACCCAATCTTCGGGTTCATAAATAACACTTCTTCTCCCTTTGTTTACTTGTTTAGCATATAGCTCCATTTTTTTTTTCAATTTGTGCTTTCACTTTTTCATAGAGCTTCCTCACATACTCAGCTTTGGCCTTACCATCCCTATGATTCAAAGAAGATATGTTAAGTAAGGGCAATAAATCAAGAGGGGTGAGGGGATTGAACCCATACACAATCTCAAAGGGAGAACAACTAGTTGTAGAATGAACAACCCTATTATAAGCAAATTCAACAAGAGGCTAACATTCCTCCCATGTCTTAATATTTTTCTTGATGATTGACCTTAACAAGGTCGAAGGGGTCTGGTTCACAACTTTGGTTTCCCATTTGTTTGTGGGCGGCAAGTGGTAGAGAAAAGAAGCTTATCACCCAATTTATTCCAAAGGGTCCTCCAAAAATGACTAACGAACTTAGAGTCCATATCGGAAACAATACTTTGGGGCATCCCATGCAGCCTCACTATGTCTTTGAAGAACAAATCTGCCACATGGGTGGTGTCATCTACCTTATGCAAGGAATGAAGTGAGACATCTTTGAGAGAAGTGTCCTCATCATGCCACCCCCCCCCCTCGAAAACCCTCTAAATCAGTACCTCCATCTTCCATAACTAGAATGTGAGGCTCCTCATGAGCGTTGTCAGCAGAAACATCCTCAGGAACAACAACACTAGCCCGTTGTCTTCGTACTAATGTTGTCGGCCTTCGACGCTCAGGGACTTCTTCTTCATTACCACTAACATCTCTACCTAAGACTTTGTCTATAACTCTACCTAAAGCCCAACACAGCTAACCATAATCTACGAATTTTCCAAATTCTTAGTGTTACACTACAAAGCAACCCAAAAGTTCAATAAAGTTCAATTACAAAAATTTACAATTAATTTAAGTTATTTTCATAGAATTCAAAGTTAAAAACACACACACACACACACACACACATTACTTTGTTATAATGAATTAAAAGATTAAAAAATAAATAAAAACATAGATATTATTTTATTATTATCAATTGAAATATTTCAAAAAAAAAATACATACGTATTAATTTATTTTTATCAATTGAAATTTAAAAATAAATAAACACATTCATATTAATTTATTATTATGAATTCAAAGTTTTTATTAAAAAAACACATACATATTAATTTATTATTATGAATTGAAATATTTAATAAAAACACATACATATTATTTTTTTTATTATAAATTGAAATTTTAAAAAAACACATTTGGATTTACTTACTACTATCAATTCAAATTTTTAAGAAAATTAACATATACATGTTAATTTATTAACTATTAAATTCTCTTAATTAATGTTTAGGTTCTTAATTTTATTTTTGAACAATATTTTATTTTATTAATATAAGAATAAAAATAAGTATCATAAAATCTATATAACACATGTGGTAATCAATTTAATTTTGACCTTTTTAATTAATTTTGTTAATGTCCATGTAAATATTTTGGTTAAAACATAAAATGTGTCTAATAAATAATAAATAACTATTTAACATACTAATATCATAATTAAATAATTTAAACAAGATTATTGAAATAAAAAAAAAACACATACAGATTGGACAATTCGTATGAGATTTATATAGATTGGACAATCCTTATGAATCTTACGAGTATGAAGTCTGTAAGCTTCATATGGATTGCCCAATCAATATGATCTATACAGATTTACAAATTTGTTTCATAGAAAAATAAGAAATTGCAGGAAGCGAGAAATCACGGCAGCGGAGATGAAAAAGCTCCCTTAATCAATGTCAAACGACACTCCTTGCCTTCTTGCATAACGGAGCTCAAGCAAAATGTGAGAATGACGTTGAAGAAGAAGAAGAAGAAGATGAATGATGCGTTGAGAGAACTAAAAAGATGAAGAAGAATAGTCTGGTGTAATCCATTTGTCCGTACCTAAGGTTATAAAAAAGGATAATTTCAGAAATTTACTATTTAATAAATAGTGTATTAGAAAATGGGTTGGCATAGGAAGAAAATTGCCATCAATGAATTAGGTAATAAAATTTCTACTTTCTACCTAACATGCATGTATACGTTGGGCCTCAACAAACAACCAGTTAATCAATCATCTCAAATCAATAGAATAAGGCAACGAAAACAACAACTACCCAGTATTTTCCCTAAAAGCAGTGAGACAGATTTACTTGGACAAAACAGCATATCTTTGGCAATAATCGTAAAATGAAAAAAGTAACATGAACCCCGAAAAGCAAACCCACAAGCTAGTATATGATAAAACAAGATCTAAGAGAAATGAAACTAGGACAAATAAAGGAATTGTGTTAGACCTGTAGGCTAATTAAAGCATGTACACACTACAAAAAAAATTGAATTTTTCGACAGAAAAAATCCATCGCTAACTTACAAAATCCGTCGGAAAAATGGAATTTTCGACAGACAAAAATCCGTCGGTAAAATGATCATCGGAAATTTTAATCAACGGATTTTTTTCGTCCGTCGGTAACGACCAGTGGGAAATTTTCAACGGATTTATCCGTCGGAAATATACGTATGGGATACTACAACAGGGACTTTCTACGTCAGTTTTCCAAATAACCATCTTAGAATGTCATTTTTTAAAATAAAAAAATGAGGATTCTCAGACGATTATTTACAAAACCGTCTTAGAATATCAAATAAAATGCAACCAAATCAGCAAATTATGGAACACGTGTAGAAGTAGTCATGCATCTAGCCAATATAGAAAAAATATTTAACCATAAGACAAAGGTTTCATGGCAAAAGAACCAAAATAATATTTTCTTATTAAATATTTACCAAAAAGGGGCTGTCTGTAAAATATTTACAGAAATGGGGCTGTGTAACATGCCTAATCAACACGCCTAGATTGGGCGTGTTGTAAGATGCCTAATCCATGCATGTTACAGCTGCCCCAATTCTATAAATAGCCCCCCCCCCCACCATTTCCTCACTTTCCACTATCTCTCTAGAAGTGCTCTGCCTTCTCTCTAGAGTTTTCGGTGGATATTTTGTGCAGCGAAGCTCTGCTGAATTGCGAAGTTTTTCAGAAAAAATCCTGCGAACAAGTAAGCAGTCTGTTCTGCCTTTTAGTGATGTTGTTATTATTTAGTTATTTATATTGTTAATGATGCATGTACTTATTTTTTAGCAAAATAGATGTTAGGTTACTTAATAATTGTTTTAGTTTAGGGTTTAAGATTTATTTATTAGAAAAATGTTAGGATGATGTTTTGTTAGTGACATACATTTAGGTGGATAGAAAATTGTTTAGGTGTTTGGTACTGTAGTGTTTGGCTAAAATGGTTAGAATTTAAAATTTAGGGTTTGCTGGGCATGGTTAGGTAGTGTTTAGGGTTTGATGATGTGATATTCGATTGTGGTTAAGGGTTTAGGGTTTGGTGGGCATGGGACGTGACATTTGGGTTAGGGTTGGGGTAGGGTTGGGTCTTGATGGTGTGCGGTTTAGGGTTTATGGTTTGGTTGACCAGGTAGGGTGTAGGGTTTAGGGTTTGGTTGGCCAGGTATGTGACATTTAGTCCAGGGTTGGGTTTAGGGTTGGTGTCATGGTTTTGGTTGCATGGATTAGGGTTTGGTTCAGGGTTCAGGGTTCAGGGTGCAGTGATTAGGGTTTATGGTTGTAGGCCGAATCGGGTCTAGTGTTTAGAAATTTGTTGTTTTAATGATTTGTGAATTGTACATAATTGTGAACATGGGTTTTTATTTTTGGTGTATGAAGTTACTGATAACATGGCCGATTTATCTGGATCTGATTCGCCGCGCTCTGTATCGGATCATGAGGCTGAGCCGATGGATCCGACATCTTATGTGGTTCCTACCCCGTACAGACGGGCCGCTTTGCGTAGGCGTACTCAGCGCACCCATGTTTCACAAGCTGTGTGGAACGAGGGCACAGTACGACTACTAAAGACTCGACATAGCAAGGTGTCGGGGGGACCAACATATGACGACATTCCTCAAGTCGTTTCTGATATGCTGCGGGATGTTGGCTTTCTTCATGTCGCACGCATGCGACATATTCAGGTATGCAACACCTCATATTAGTAATCAAATTTGATTTAACGATAATTGTAGTTGTCAATTGATTAATGATATTGTTTTAGATTGATGCTGGCCTGATTAGTGCTCTGGTTGAGCGATGAAGGCCAGAGACCTATACGTTCCACATGCCACATGGCGGGATGACTATCACGTTACAAGATGTGGCTGGTATTTTGGGATTGCCCACGGCTAGCAATGTCGTCACTGGAGTGACTTTGTCCGATTGGGCGGAGGTGATTGAGGACGTTGTCGGTCAAGAACCTGACGACGAAACAACGCTGACCGGTGGATACCTACGAATGACTTACTTCGATAGGCATTTTGGGGATTGGGGTGAGTTGGATAAAGATTTTTTCAATGTGACGCGGTTTGCAAAGGCGCACATTGCCCGCCTTATTGGTGCATGGCTGCTGAGCGATCGATCTGGAGGTAGCGTGATGGCAGCACGCTATATCCCTTTGTTGGCTGGGGATTTCCCAGAGATTAGAGGATATAGCTGGGCCTCTGCGGTCCTTGCACATTTGTTTAGACAGATGTGCGAGTGTACAGATGCATCCAGAAAGGACATTGGTGGATGCCATATGCTGCTTCAGGCGTAGGCGTGGTTGAGATTCCCACCAATTGCTCCATGTATTCCGCAGCCTACGGACCCACATGCGCATTTTGGACACTGGTATGTGTGACTACATGTTGATTTCATAACAATTTAAACAATTAATCCCTACATTGTTTAATGTTAGTTACTTTGTTAACAGTTTTAACGGGTTACCCCGGCTTAGCTCGCACGAGGTGGTGTACTATAGGACGGCCTTCGATGCCCTCACTCGAGAGAACGTATGTATAGTGATTGTTTATTAATTGTAAGTTTGCACTTGTGGTACATGTGATTACATAAAAGAAGCTAACTTTTTTTTTTTTTATGTGCAGGTTGTCTGGGAACCATATGGGTACTACGATTTCGTTGGTGCATCTGACCATGACTGTTTGTTGTGGATGGCATCAACGCCGATTATTTGTTTCCACATAGTTGAAGCTTCCCAGCCGGATAGATGCATGCGGCAATTTGGGAGGGATCAGCCAATTCCACATCCTGCCATGAAACTTAAGGGTGTGCACGACTTTTCATTGCATGGTAAACGAGAGGAAAACTGGGTTCATAAGCTCAGACCGTTTATCAGGCGCTGGCAGCATAGGAAAGAGCACATCGACCTCCCCCCCCCCCAATCCAGGGCTTAATGTCACCAAACCATGAGTATATGGTTTGGTATAGGGAAAATGGGAAGCGGTTTATCACAAAGGAGGGTGCCAAGATGGGTCATAGTGTAAGTTTCATTTTGATGAATATTTTTATGTTATTTACATTAATTATCATAGTTGACATAGTTAAACTGATGTTTATATATTTGAATTTGAATTTATAGGTCGATGGGATAGAGATGCTCTACTTCGCGACACTTAGACAGAATAGGGCGACGTTCGACTTCGATTGGGCCAATCAGGAGTTGGGTCGCCTAATGTCTGTCTTCAGACAAAGTTGTCAGGTGGAGGAGTCTGGACCACAAGCTCCCGAGACGCAGCTTGAGGAGGAGCCACAATTGTCTCTTCAAGTTGGTTGTCGCAGAAGAGAGCGACGTGGTCTAAAGCGTCGACGGAGACCTATTCAGCAGGTGCCTCAGCCCATTGTTGGTCCCGGGCCTACCGCCCCGGGTTGTTATAGGCCTCCAATTATTGAATCGACATATGGGAGCCAGGTCTTTTACCATGATCCTACTGAGCAGACGCAGGGCCAATATGAAGATGTTGGCTTTGGGAATGTTTCCGCTGATTGGACGCATACAAACATCGATCAGATGCTCATGGAGTTTGATATGGCCACAACAGGTTGTGGGGGTTGGGCAACAGATGCACCATATGTGCCCGAACATGCTGAGCATCCTATGCCATGGTATGCAGACTAGGGCACTCCATGTCCAGCTCCATATGTCCCAACATATGATGCAGGCCCCTCTCAGGCAGACCCAGTCGAGGCAGGCAGTTCCTAGCGACCTCGAAGACGGAGGCAACCTGATAGACAAGCGCGTTGTCAACAGTGGCCACCACCGTCTTAGTTTTAGTCGCTTGGTTGTACCATTCATTTGTACCATTTATTTTAATGATGTGTATTGTAACTATTATGTATGTTACATTTGTTTGTGCTATTTATTTTTTAGTGTAACTATTAGTTAGCTTATAATTGCCGTGGAATGCACGAATTCAACACAAAGCTTGAAACACCCCACACTGAAGCCCTTTGTGTCCACTTTGATTTAGTATTATTCAGGTTGATTCTATCTGTCATCATCACAGGCGTTTTCCCATCCTATAATCCAATAATTGTTCCTAAGTAGACAAGTATTCGTAATGGTCCTATTCAATGTAACCAGCTTGCTATTAGCAGAGATAATCAATGAACTCAACTTTCAACTGGTAAAACTGAGATGTCTTTGAGGAGGACAAAATGAGATTTCCTCAAATCCAAGATGACTATGTCAAGACTGAAGCTTTGCTTGAAGCATCATATCGACATAGACAATTGCTATCTGAACAAGTCTCTAATGTCAAGGAAACAGCTAACAAAACAGAAGTGGCCAGGAAGCAAAGTGAAGAGAGAAAAGCAAAGAAAACTGCAGCTAAGGAAGTGCTTGCCAAGGCAAAACTTGAATTGGAAAACTAATTACTCAATATTAGTGAAGTGTATGTAATACCCCTAAGTTTGTAATCGAAGACCTTAACCCTAATCACAATATCAGGCCCAAACCCTAAACAGGAATCCATAAACCCTAAATAGAACGTTCATTTGTAATAAGAACAATAAAGTAAAACAACATATTCAACGCACATTTTTCATTCAATCTGCATGTCCAGTTTGTTAAAAATGGCTAAAATTTCAATTGGACAAAAACGTTTCCAGTAGTTCGATTCTGCTATGATCTTCAACACGTCTTCGTCGCTTGTCAACTCTTTTATGTGATATTCGATTGTGGTGGTCGAATATTATGCATGGTGTGGCTGTCAGAAAAATAATTTTCTCACCACCTGTGACATGTGAATCCCATCAGGGGAAATCCAACCGACGCAACTTCCTTGATGACAACCTTCAGTCTTTCCATGCAGAAGGAATTTGAAATCGTATTGGGTTTGTTCCAGTAAAGGCATAACCCACACAACCGGCTCTTCAGGGTATGTTCCACTTTCCATTGTAATATAGCATTGCATCATGTGTTGGAACGATTGTGGATTGAAGTAGGTTGAGTATGCCATCGAGTGTTCTGTGGATGGCACATAAAATTTCAATTGGGCCAATAATCGACATATTGTCACTGCACCTTAACATTCTGCAAACATCATCATCATTTGTGAGTGCCACAGAAGTAAAAAAATAGTGTTGACCTGCATGCATCGATGGTTGTCGATAGTAGATGTTGTCAACAACAAGGTCATCAGGAAGAACAAGGGTTTGCTGCATCCTACTCTTCAGGGTTTGAAACAAACAGTCATCAGGAACTCGCATTGGAATTGGAGTTGCACATTGGAAAGAAACCCCTGTTTCGTCGTGCTTCGTTGATCCATTCGGATAAATGAACTCTAATTTTGAATTACCAATGTTCTGACTGCTGATTTCTCCTAAGAATGCCATCGTATGCACACTGAATTTTGAGTGTCGAGCATGCGACTTATATAGGGCTCAATGGCGCCCAACTTGGGCGTGTTTAGTCACGCCGAAGTTGGGTGTGTTGAATGACGGCCTATTTGTTAGGCGTGTTCAGTCACGCCCAAGTTGGGCGTGTTGAATGACGCCTATTTGTTAGGCGTGTTCAGTCAAATCCCAAGTTGGGCGTGTTGAATGAAGCCCAAACTTAGGCGTCTTCAATGATGCCCAAGTTGTGCGTATGATGTCAGACCTTGTTTGACAGCGTGTAATGAACATATTGTTACATCAAATGCATACATTATCAGACAACCAAAAAATCAAACATGATTAGTATTAAAACGTTATAAAGAAAAAGTTAATAAAAAACTAATATAACATATCAAATAACGTTGTACATTAACAAACACTAGCAAAAAAAAACATCTAACCATTCAGAAAATCATGAAGTCCCCCCACGACTAGGACATACTCTCCGGTTGTGTCCAACTTGCTTACAAATGCCACACCTCATACGTCTCTGGGATGTTTCCACTTCGTCCATCTCGTTACGTATTCTGGTGGACCTTGGACGACCTTTGGCACGCAGCATTTATTTGTCAGGTATGATGACTGGACCTTCACCCGGTGGAATGGCCCGTTCATTACCTATTGGCTGCCATGGCGCTGAATATGCCGGCACCAACGTACTTACAAGGAAGACGTCGTCCACGTACTGAAAAGGATTTTGGCACACATGTAAAGCAGCAGCTGCGGCATGACTGCATGGGTATTTGAATGCCTTGAACTTCCCACACTGACAAACCCAATCGACAAGGGACATTAAATATGACTTGTTGCACCCATCATCCACCTGAAATAACGTTCGAGCAACGTTATATCTGCGTACATGGTGCCTTTAAGCCAGGGACTGATTACGCCTCATTGCTTCAACCACATTTTTGCAATATCGTTGTGAATTCTGAAGCTATTCGGCAACCACCTCACCTCTGTCTACAAAATACTGAACCAGTCGGGTGTACGTGCGTTTTACAAGAGCTATGATAGGCATGTTCCTGGCTCCCTTCAACACCCTGTTCACTGATTCAGCCAAGTTTGTTGTCATGTGGCCGTATCTTCTCCCCTCTACATCATATGCACGTGTCCATTTCTCCTTGGGGATGGAATCGATTCATTCGGCAACCTCAGGACTGGTCTCATGAAATCATGCAAATGCGATGTCAAACTCGATCGTAGAGGGTGTATAACCTGCAACATAAAAAAATACATCAACATAATTCTGTTTACAGATTTATCTAAACCAAAAGTATGATAAATATCAACGTTTTCAGTCACCTAAATTCATGAGGGCCTTCTTCAGTCTTGCATCCTTGAATCTTTGATTAAAATTGCTGACAATGTGTCGCAGGCAAAACACATGATGCGCAAAAGGTGGTTGCCAACCAGGATGACTTTCAACAGCAGATATAATGCTCCGGTGGCGATCTGAAATGAGGCATATATTTTGCATGCGAGTAATGTGGAAGCGAATGTTATAAAGGAAGTAATTCCAAGCTTCCAACATCTCCTCCTCAACAATGGCAAATGCCAAAGGCACACATTCATTATTCCCATCCTGAGTTGTGGCAACCAACAATTTTCCTTTATACTTGCCATATAAATGAGTCCCATCAACTTGAATGATGGGTTTGCAATAGTTAAATGCCTCACAACACTATCCAAAAGTCCAAAAAATGCAATGAAACACGCGCTTTGCCCGTACCAGTCGATTTGCAATGAAGTAATCATTCGTCTGAATATCAAAATAAGAACCTGGCGCAAAACGAAGCATGTAGTTACACCACCTGGGCAAGAATGCATAAGATTCTACCCAGTCCCCATAAACCATTGCCATTGCTTTCTGCTTCGCATACCAGGCCTTTCGATAAGAAACTTTAAATCCATATGTGTTGGTAATCCTCTCCTGAACCAATGAGATTGACACTGATGGTTCCTCCTTAATCATTCCTAAAAAAATACAAAAGTAACAATCACATCAATAACATGCTTTGACAACAAATTAGTTTTCTAAATGCATAACAATGAATTAAAACATACCAACAACCAGTGCAGCAATTACGTCAGAATCAAGCTGTCTGTGACCCTGTGAAATATGATCATTCAAGCAATTGTGTTTTCCACCCCATTTTGAAACAACCCACTTATCACGGAAAACTGGTTTAATAACCCTAACCCTCCAAGGGCAACCATTAGTATGCACAACACACTTCATGGAAAACATGTCAGGCTTGCTCTCGACCATAATTACTTCTTGATGCTCCTTCATCAAGTTATGCTTCACTGCTATTTGCACTTCCTTTTTTGAGTCAAATTCTTGTTTGACAAACAAATCATCCCCTAGTTGCCACGGACCCTGCACTGATCCTGAACCCGAACCAGAACCGCTAAAAGAGTCTTGTTCGGGTGGGTAACTCCACTCCATATATGTATAATGCGGAATTCCTTGCCAAAAAGGAATAGCCTCAGCAGCTGCACATTCAACGTCAATTTAATTAACAATATCAACTAAAAAGCACGACCAACACAAATTCTTACCAAAAAAACAATCGTTTAACATTTATAAGCATCTATATAAAAAGTAACTAAAAAAAACCAACTTAAACCCTAACCTTAAACACCATGTACGCCTGCCGACACAACCCTAAACCCCAGCCAAACCCTAAACCCCAACCAAACCCTCACCCCCAACCAAACCCTAAACCCCGGCAAACCCTAAACCCTAAACCCCAACCAAACCCTAAACTAAACACAAAGCCCTAAACCCCACCGAAACCCTAACCTCAACACAAAGCCCTAAACGCCACCCAAACCCTAAACTCAACACAAAGCCCTAAACCCCAACCAAACCATCCATAACCCTAACTATTTAACCTAAACAATAAAGCACAAACACTTCCGGTTAAACAGCATACACCTAAACAATTTACTATACAAAACAAAATTCGACCATCCTAATTCATTTAGTCAACAAACTTAACTAACAAAATAACATCATTTAATGCATATTCAAAAACATATTAATAAACAATATAAAAAAATTAAATGACAAACCATTCTAATTCACATTTTCAGCTAATTTACCTTGTTCTGGTTGACTCGAACTGTGATAACCCTAAGGCATGGCGCGGTTGGCGCCAGACCCCGTGCGATCAGCGCGGGAATTCACAGCAGAAAACCCTTTTAAGGGTGTGGTGCGGATGGTGCCAGGGTTGGCGCTGATAGTGCCAGACCCACTGGAAAGTGGTGCCAAGAGCGCCACAGCCACGCCAAGGGCTCCAGGTTGGCGCTGGCAGTGCCAAATTCTCTGGAAATCCACGCCTGGGGCGCCAGTTCCCAGCTGGCGCTGGTGGCGCTAGATGTGATGCTAAGAGCGCCAGAGCTTCTGGAACCTGGTGCTGGGGGCGTGGGGTTGGCGTTGGAAGCGCCAAACCCATCGCTTTAGTGGCGCGATCAGCGCCAGAGGTGGTGCGAACCGTGCCAGACCTCGGGCAGGGCCACTATATAAGGGCCAAAACGCGAAAATGAAGGGGGAAAAGCTGTGCTTCTTCTTCCCCACGACCCCAGCCTCCATTAGAGCAGTTCCAAGCTTTCTAGGACCTAGTTTCTTAGCCTAAACACCTCCCAAAGACCTTTAATCTTGAGAAAACCATTTGGAAAGCTATAATCCTTCATTTTCTTTCCTAAAAACCCCTTGTGAGTGAGAATTGGATTCTCAAGGAAAAGCTCAGAGAACTTGAGAGTGGCGAGGACCCACAGCTTAGGAAGGACAACAGAGCTTGAGGAAGCTGTCCTGAAGTCTTTTTGGTCGCCACTGAGGTAAGGGACTCAAGTTTCTCCGTTTAATTTTGATCCTGGGGGTTTATATGAATAGTGACCCACTTGAGTTGGGGCTAGAATTAGCCCAGGGTCCTGTAGAGAAACTTGTTTAGAATGATTTAGTGATGAAGGATTAGCTTTCAGTTTTTGATTTAGATAACTTTGAATATTGGCTCTGTGGCTTGTATGTGTGGCTTGTGTGATAAGTCACTTATGGTTTTGGAGCCATGCCAGAGCCTTGATTATGCTTGTGTTGAGCCTGAGAGGTTGATGGAATAGTGCCTTGATTAAGTTTTAGGCCGTTCCAGTGATTTTGAATCATGAGGCTGCTGTGAGATTATGCTCTGTTAGGTGAGCTGCATTGAGTCTGTGATGACTCAGATGCTTTGTATGCAACCATGGTGGACCTTGTAGGGTCTGTGAGAAGCCTAGTGAGGGCTTGTTCTGATTAAACCCTAGGATAGGGGAATTATGATATGTTATGTTCTGTGAATTGGATGTTTGTGGATTGGTTTTGATATGAGACTACATATGCCTTGATTAGGGCTTGATTTTGAGACTGTTGGCGGCGGGAGCCACAGACCAGGGAAAGAACTGCAGAGTGATACTTTGCCAGGTAAGTTCAGTGTCCCTGAGGATAAATTCCCATCTTGTGTGCCACACCACACTCTGGGGGAGTGGTGGTCATTTCATGATGCATGCATTGGTAGTTGCATCCTCATAATGATATATGTATGCATATGTGCTTGATTTGTGATGTGATATGACTGTGATAGATCTGTTGGCCAATAGATAGATATGGACCTCCCTAGGAGATGATGGTTTCCTTCTAGCATGGCTGGCTCATGGTTGAGGTAGCTCCCAGGGGATTGGTTCCCACAGGCCAGGGGATTAGAAGTTGAGGTAGCTCCTTCTATTCTCGGAGGTACCATATATTGTGCATCCATGCGAAGGGTTAGCACCCAATGGGATGGCACAGGTGTGAGTTCCGGACTCCCACTGATACAGGCGTTGAGGTAGCTCCGCCAGGCATTGAGGCAGCTCCGCCATGTTTGTATGATATGCTTATATTGTTATGAGGGCCAGAGGGCCAGGCCAGTGGGCCATTTGCTTGTGATTGCCTGATGTATGTGTTATGGTAATGGGCCAGGGTGGAGGAGATGCCTCCCTGGACCCTGAGCTTACTGAGATGTGTTATCTCACCCCGTGTGGGGGTTTATGATTTCAGGTGACTCTTCCGGTAGAAGAGAGCAGTCTCAGGGTAGGGGGCCCGAGTAGAGACATGGGCTGCTTGACTGAGGAGCAGCAGGGAGAGCTTGTAGGCTCCTTTTGATTATTTTGATTATATGTTGTACCCTTGAGAAGGGATGGTGTGTGTGTACACCTGATGCTTGTATAGTTCTATATACCCTCTGTGAGAGTTGATATTCTTTTGTATCACACGATGTGGTGTGAGCTGTGATGTATATGTTGTACAGAACTATTTATGATATGTATATTAGACTTTTCTCCTGAGTATAGATGTTGTATATTTGATAATCTGCCTAAATCTTTTAGTTATCTGTCTTTATGGTTTATGTTATGAGAAACTGGATCAGCAGGGGTGTGAAATATGAGTCTTGTATGTATGTTGTTTGATACATGTTTTATTCCATACATAATGAATCAAGAAAAGCGATTCTGTGCTTCCACTGAGTTTTCTAAACTATGTTTTAAGCGCTAATTTGGTATTATTAATGATAACACGTCGGAGGCCTACGAGGTGTTACACGAACCACCCTCCGCATGATCACAAGTTTGAGATGGCCCCACATTAACATCTTCCTGATGCACACCAGCATCCTCATCCTCGTTCGACGCACTAGCATCCTCCTCAAGAAGCCGATCTTCCATTGCGATATTTTTATCATCGTCATCCTCTTCATCATCATCCATCACCCAAGTTGGGTCATGTGAATCCTCCTCAGACAGGTTGACCTCTCCGCCAACAAATGATGCCCCTCCAGCAGCATATGATGATGTATGATGTGCTGCCTGGATGGGTAAAACAACATCATCAACTTCTGTAATATCCACGTACAACTCCAAAAAATCTTTCCTTCCCTGGTTACAAAATTCATCTAGTACCAACTCCACGTCATCATCATCCATTATTTGAAACCCCATGAACTTCTCATGTTGCCATAATCTTCCCGTCAGTAAAGTGATTGACTGGTTGCTATTCAGACGTAATTTTTGCCGTATCTTTTCATGCAATTCAGTAAGGGTTGATGTACGCCTCACAGTGGTTCCTCGTGTTTCCCCTTCAAAAACGACACCCTGTTGGCCTTGATATTTTCTTCCATTCCAATATAAGACAACGCGAACAGAATTACCACTTGAACTCATCTTTCTCGTCACTCACAACACCTTCAAAAATCTCTGAAAAAATGAAAATATACCAGAATATGAGGCAGTTTAGCAGAGACAGAGAACACTGCAAGCCAATATATGAAGGAAATGGGGTGGGGGGGGGCTATTTATAGAATTGGGGCAGCTGTAACATGCCTGGATTAGGCATGTTACAACACACCCAATCTAAGCGTGTTGTAACATGCTTAATCCAGACATGTTACACAGCCCCATTTCTGTAAATATTTTCCAGACATCCCTTTTTTGGTAAATATTTAATAAAAAAAATATTATTTTGGTTCTTTTGCCAGGTTTCATTCAATCTACTTAACCACCTACTATAAGTAAAATGAACAAAACATAACTACAGAAGCAGAACCTAACTCCATGCTTAATCATTTTGCAATCACCAATTGAGAAACAAAGGCTTAATTACCATGTGATCATGAGGTAGAACTTAGAAGCAACAAATAGTTAGCTGTTGATAGCAGAAGCTAAATAGGAGACATACTGTAATATCTTGAATTTTAAGCATGTAATTAAGCCTAGATTAAGCCCATAACTAAGGATAATAAATATGCTTAAGAGTATTCAGAGGAAAGGCTTGAGAAAGAGATGAAATAGGCTGATTTAGGGGTTTTCTGAGGTTCCACGCTTGGGGCGTGGGATGCCATGCCTGGGGCGTGGGAAGCAGCCCAGAAATGCCATTTTGTCTGCCAGTCCACGCTTGGGGCATGGGAAGCCACGCTGGAGGCATGGGAAGTTACCCAGAAGTGGAATTTTGTCTAGAACGCCACGCTTGGGGCGTGGGAGTCCACGCTTGAAGCATGGGAGTCACGGCAGAGGCCTATAAAAGGCCCAGAAGCTCGAAAATCTTGATATTTTCTTCCTCCTTCGTCCAAACCTCCATTGATGAGTTTGAGAGCTTCGTATCTTCTCCATCTTTCATCTAAACACCTCCGACCCAACTGAGAAAGTGATTAGAACCCCGAGAGGAGAGAAAACCCCCGATTGATCCTTGAGAATAGCTGAGAAACAGTGAGATTTGATTTCTCTGAGAGAACCTTTGAAAGCTCGGAGTTTAAAGGCGAAGGAAGCTTTGATTGAGCGATCTAACCTTGGGAAAGCGATTCCCTGGTGTCTCTGAACATCACAGAGGACGTGAGCCTGATAGCTCAGGTGGTGTTGACCACGGGACCGGGAGAGCCGGTGACTTGTCTAGAGCAGATACGCTCTTGGTTCTTGCTTGTATATCCTCGCTGTGTTCCACCATACTCCTAAGGGGGTGATGGTTCTGTTGTGCTGTTATGCCTATGTTGTTGATTGTTTATTGGTCTGATTGGCTGGTGAGTGATGCTTGTGCCCTATGAGAGGGTAATGGCTGTGATTTGATCTGTGATGCTTGTTATCTGATCTGGACCTAGAGATGGGCGATTATGGTGCCTAGCTATGACTGTTTAGCTTAAGATATGCATGATTGATTGTGAAATCCTATGGTAATAGGATAGATGCCATGTGATTGAGACAGGCCTGACATGAGATGTTTCCTGTGATATAGAGGCGGCCTCCTTAGTGAGATGTTCCTATATTCACAGATGTAGCCTCCTCAGGCAAATTGTATTGAGATATGAGATGTAGCCTCATGATAGAGGTCGGCCCGGTATATAGGAGTCCTCCAGACGTGGTTGTACCTATATATTTCGGAGGTGCCTCTGATAGATATAGTGATGTCCTGCCATGAGAT
>PYAF01004682.1:4284-15303 GCA_007407185.1 Glycine tomentella
GGACACTTGAACCACCAAGTAGTCATCTGTTAATGGGTCATACCCAAAACCATATAAAAATGTGTAAAAAGATACACCCATATCAACAGGTGAGTAAGATACTTGTTTGTGGGCACATGTGGATGGGTTCCACACCCAGAGACTTCCACGGCAGTCCAAAAGTACAAAACCTCTACAGGAACCTAGGATCTGAACATTACAACAAGTATCGGTAATAATAAAGTTGTCGTTTAATGCAACAGAAGCACAATCATCGTGAAGGGATGCATTGAAGTCTATGGATCGGGTTATAAGAGAAGAAGTGTCTAAGAACACAAGTCTGTGTGTGCGTGCGGCAGCTAGTTCAAAATGTGATTTTGTAAAGTGGGGGTCCGTGATAAGAGAGAGCCACGACCTAGAGACACATTTGAAACGTAGAAGAGACTTGACCGGCAACCTCAACAAGATTTGAATGATCAATTCCTCTGGCAGAAACACGGTCTTGTTCCTTCTCATTAATCCTCTCTGATTGTCTCTCTTCATTTTTTTGGACTCTGCAGCATATATTGTTGAAAAATTAATTCATTAATCCTTCATAAAGTGGAAGTAACAGACGCAATATAGCAATTAGATAATAGTCCATGCATTATGTTGCTCTTAATTTCTATTTCAAAATATCACTTTTAAAGACATTAGTCACCTAACTACAATAGAAAGCGCCATTACTGTTCTTTTGAATAGCAGGGCCACTGCTACTCAAGTAGGCATGGCAACCGGACGGGGGATGGGTTTTATCCATCCCCGCCCTGACTCCCCAGAAAGTCGCCAACCCCAATCCCTGACGGCCTGCCCCCTGATTATATTTATCATCACTTCATTTATTTGTAGATAATTTTGATTATCCCCTCTAATGCCTGTTGGATTAAAAAATATCAATGAATAAGTCAAGAATCTATTAATATAGTCAATGGAGATATGCCATTTTTTTGTCTGCACTGCACTAAGATTTATCCCTCATCACGAAACTTGTACCATTAATAATTAGACACACAAACAACTTTAGCATCACAGACAGAGTCCAGCACATAGAAGCAATTAATCATCTAGACTACGCTGCGGAGGTATTAATTTCAACATACATTTCAATCTTACTCTCCCTCTCACACGTCTTCCATTTTATATTTCAATCACTGTCAACTTCATTCTAAAGATGAACTAGTTTGAGAACAAAATAAAAAATAAACCACATCTAATTAAAACTACATAAAAGGCTTTTTCACAGCGGTTCAGCGAAGCAAGGAAACCCTAAAAAAGGGTTGTAAAAAGCTTATATGTAAATTGCTTTTCTTCGTGGCTGTCCCCTGCTAGACAGAGAGAGATGGGATGAGCGCAAAGAGCAGTATCGTCGCTTAAGAGAGGATGGATTAGAAAAAACTTTGGGATAGCTTTATGCGTTATTTGGAATGAGATACTAAGTGAAATGAAAGAGGATGACTGAAAAAGGAAAAAAAAAAAAAAAAAAAAACTTGATTTAACATATTTCGGATTATAATATGTTTTTTGTTAGGTTAATAAATTTTCATTAAAACTAATTGGCCTAATATTCATCATATTCATTCATTTAACTTATATTTATTTATGAATCAATTTGGACACATTTAATTAATTATTTTAATTTACTCAATATATATTAAATAACATAATATAATTATTAATATAATCTACAGCACATAATAACTTCGAGAAATTTAATTTCCTAATATATATAGATAGATAGATAGATAAAAGAAAGAGACTATCACAATTGTTTCTTGTCTAGTAGTTTTTCCATGCTTCTTCATTGTTTAGTATTCTTTTTATTTGACATATCATCTTTTTAAAAGTCTCATATTTTTTAAGATAAATTTATGAAATTTATTGTATCACACTTTTGTTATTGTAGAGAAACGAGCTAGATCAACTTACAATCACACACACGAGTCACAATTGATTGGTTTCTAAGGGGTATATCACATATGTGACTTTTTATTTAATATTAAACTAATTCTTTTTTATCTAATCGGTTTATTTTAAGTTAAAGTGATATTTTTAATTATCATTTTATGTTCAAATTAAATATTAAAATTCAAATTTTTGGTTAAAAAATTCTCGAATCACTTGTATTAATAATTTTTAATTTTGTCATTTATCAAACAAAATAAAATATATCAAACTCAAAAATTGATTTAGGATTATGTATCAATGAGATGATTTATTATTTTTTGTCAATTTTAAGATTTATAGAACAAAATGACATAATTCAAACACAAAAAATGACTAATTCTTTGTAAATAATTTTTTCATGATCATAATATTGAAACAAAATAATTATTGTCAAAAGCAATAATTAATCTTCACTAAGAATTATGAACACATGTAAGATAAATGTTTCTTCTCGAAAGACCATAATTTTTAATTTTTATAACTTTTACATATTGTAATGAAGTTTAAAAGTCATGTGCATAGCATAAACAAAGTTAAACCAACAAGTATTATTTTATAACAATTTTAAACCGTTACTATCTTAAAATTCTTAACCATGTCAATTTAAAACTAATAAAAATATCAAATTAACTCAATTTAATACATAGAAGACTAAATTATTATCTCACTTTTCACTTGTTTTCTTTCCTTTCACTTTCTATCCCATACCAAATTAAGTATACAAAGTTTTTTTTCCTAATCTCATTCTCTCTTTTGCAACAAGTGTTCCCATCTTTCATCTCTTTCTCTTCCACTAGTTGCAAAAATGCTCTTGTCCCATTTTTCTCTTACAAGCTTTCATTTTTCTCTCTTTCTCATTATGATAGGAAAAAAAAAGGTAATTTACATTATTTAATTTGTTCCTTATATTTTTAAAATATTCAATTGAATCTTCTAGTTTAAAAAAATATTTAATGTCACCCTTTCATCCAAATTCACATTAATGGTATTAATAGAACTGAACTTATTCGTAAATCTTGTGAAATATTAAATCTGGACTTCCTCTCTTTTCTTAAGGTATTTGTTTTTATTTTAGCATGATTAGTAAATTAAAATTAAATATTTTCTAAATAATATTTAAATAGGATTACTTTGAAAATACGCTTACATGGTTATTTGGTGAGTATGATATTTCTTAGTTATGACAACTTAGTGTTGCAATATTTAACAATAAAATAAAATGACTAAAAAAATCGACTGGAAAAATATTTTTCCTATCAAAAGAACTATGTAATCTTGGATATAATTTTATTTTTCATGTTAGGTAAAAAGGTAACGATTGCAAAATACACATTATAGGATGATAGCATATTCCTATAGTATAATTGACTCATGTGACAATGTGAATTTTAAAAGAAAAGTGAAATGATATGGTCAATTGGTTTCAGATATAGAGTGACAATGTGAATTTTTTTTATAAAAAAAAAAAAGAAAGCGAAATAATAAGGTCAATTGATTTCTTATAAAAAAAAATTAGATAGATTTAGTTATAAAAAATAAGATAAATTTTTTCCCAATATCCTAAACCTCTAATAGGAGGTTTATTTGAATTTAAAATATAATGCAAAGAATTTAATTGAGTTTCTTAGACAACTTTTTGTGGTCTCCGTCATATCACTCCTAAGGAACTTACCCAATATTTTGTTCCAATGCAAGAAATTACAAGGAACTCAAAAAAACTTACATATTTATATTTTTTCAATAAAACTGAATATTTTTTCAATTTTCATAAATATAAATTAAAATAAATAAAATGAAATGCATAACAATATAAAATAAAATTTTACATAATAATAATTAATTAAATACAATAACATTGAAATAAATAAAAAACATAGACCTCGAAAAAAAATGATAAATAATTAAGATTATATTTATATTTATATTTTAGCATATTAAGAAAATGGTACATTTTAAATTATATATTTGAAAAAAATTATCTTAGAGAAAATAATTATTATTTTCATAATATTTATAAAAAAATTATGAAGGATTTTTTGTCATATAAAATACTTTGATAAAAAAAGACATTAGATAAATTGTAGATATAATTCTACTAACTGATGACCATTTTGTTGATGACATCTACTATCGACAATCGTCCCTACATGCAGGTCAACACTAATTTTTTCATTTTGTCGCAGTCACAAATGATGATGATGTTTGCAGAATGTTAAATAGCAATGACCAAATGTCGAGTACTGGCCCTATAGAAATATTGTGCACCATAAAGAGAACACCAGATGGTATACTCAACCTACTTCAATGCAACATCGTCCCCACATATGATGCAATGCTATATTACAACGGAAAATGGAACATACCACGAACAGCCGATTTTGTGGGTTATTCCTTTACTGGAACAAACCCAATACGATTTGAAATTCCTTCTGGATGCACCATTGAAACACTAAAGGCCATGATCAAGTAAGTTGTGCCTGTTGGGGTTCTCCCTAATGGAATTCACATATCACAGGTTGTAAGAAGATTGTTTTTTCGTCATCCAGCCCATGCACAATATTCAGACACCACAATCGAGTATGATATAAAAGAGTTGATAAGCGATGAAGACGTGTTCAACATGCTAGCGGAATCCAACTACTGGAAACGTTTTTTTCCAATTGAGATTTTAACTATTTTTAACAAACCAGATATCCAGATGGAATAAGACATGTACGTCGAAGGTGTTGTTTTTAATTTCCCTTCTAATTAAAAATGTGTATTTTGTTTCGTTTTTTTATTTAAGTAGTGTTTAGTGTCATTTGAAATAATACGTGTCTATTATGAATTCGTGTTATTGACAGTGTCTGCAATTGTTAGTGTTTGCGGGGTTAACGTCTTTAAATAATACTTAGACCGAGCATGGGTAAAATAAATGTTACAAACAAATGTAAGTTACCAAATACAATCGATTACAAAACAAGATAAAAAAAATAAAAGCACAAACAGCGACTAAAACTAAGACGGTGGTGGCCACGACATATGACACGCTTGACGATTAGGTTGCCTTCGTCTTCGGGGTCGCTGAGAACTGCCTGGCTCGAACGGGCCTGGCTGAGACAGGCGTGGCTGGGACGGGCCTGCATCAGAAGCGTCTGCCTCATACATATGGACATAGGGAGATAGACATGGACTGCCCTAGTATGCATATACTGGTATAGGATGCTCAACAGCTGCGGTGACAACTGGTATATGTGATGGCCAATCCTGATTACCTAATGAAGTATAATCTAAATGGTCGAGCATGTCGTTGATGTTGGAAGTAGTCCAGTCCGCATCAACGGGACCAGTATCGAACCCAACATCTACACATGCCATTGCAGTAGCAGCATATGCGGCATGGGTCTAGGAGTCGGCCAGTGGAGGCATATGGCCTTCAATACTGAATTCGGCGTAGTCCATGCCCCCTGCCCCCCTGCTCAGTAGCCTCATAATATACAGGCTGGGTTCCATATGTCAATGCCATAACTGGAGGCCTATAGAAACCCTCGGTGCGCAGCCTGGGACGAACAATGGGCTCGGAAACTTGCTGCATCGGTCTCCGTCGACGCTCTAGCCCATGTCCCTATTTTCTTCGACGGCCAACTGCAATAGATAGTTGTGGGTCCTACTGAAGCTGGGATTCGGGAGCATGTGGTCCTACCTCCTCCACACAACAACTCTCGACAAAGATAGACATTAAGCGACCGACCTCCTCACTCACCCAATCGAAGTCGAAGGCCGCCCTATTGGGGCTAATTGTCGCGAAGTACAACGCCTCTAGCCCATCAACCTGCAAATAAAATATATAAATATCAGTGTCAATTATGTCATTTATCTTAATTAATTTAAATACACAAAAAATGATGTGAACAAAACTTACACCACGACCCGTCTTGCACCCTGCTTCGTGATAAACCGCTTCCTATTTTCCCTATACCAGACCATGTACTCATGGTGTGGTGACAGCAAGCCGTGAAGCAAAGGGGGAAGGTCAATGTGTTGGTCCCTAACCTCCCAGTGCATAATAAACGGTCTGAGCTTATGAATCCAGTTGTCTTCTCGTTTACCGCGCAGCGAAAGGTCATGCACACCTTCAGCTTCCTGGGAGCCCGTGGGATTGGCTGATCCCTCCCGAATTGGCACATGCATCTATCCGGCTGGGAATATTCAACTGTGTGGAAGCATATAATAGGAGTAGTTGTCATCCACAACAGTCGCTAATGCTCATATGCACCAAGAAAGTCGTAGTCTCCATATGGTTGCCAGACCACCTGCACAGAACAAAAAAACACAGCATTATATAACAACATGTACCACAAATGGAAACGTACATTGACTGAAAATTACTATACGTACCTCGTGTCAAGTGAGGGAATCCAATGCCATCCTATACAAGACCAGCTCGTGCGGTTTAAACCGGCCTAAAGCGTTAAACCTAATTTCAAAATAACTAATATTGGTATACTATAGGACTTAATTGTAAAAATTGCTAACAAAAACAAAATATAGTCACACATACCAGTGTTCGAAATGCCACTCCGCCTAAGTAGGCAGAGGAATATCTGGAGCAATGGGTGGGAATCTTAGTCACGCCCACAACTGAAGTAGCATATGACATCCGCCAATGTCACTTCTGCCTAGATCTGTACACTCGCACATCTGTCTAAACAAATGTGCAAGGACCGCTGAGCCCCAGCTGTATCCACCGCTGTCCACGAAATCCCCAGCAAGCAACGGGATATAACGTGCTGCGATCATGCTACCTCCAGATCGGTCACTCAGCACCCATGCTCCAATAAGCCGTGCAATGTGGGCCTTCATAAACTGCGTCACGTTAACCAATTCGGGAACCACCTCACCCCAATGTGCAAAATGTTTATCAAAGAAAGACAGGCGCAAATATCCACCTCTCAACTCGGTGTCCTCCTCAGCTTTGTGACCAAAAACATCCTAACTGACGGTTGCCCAATCGGCTACCGTCACTCTAGTAACGACATTGCCCTCTGTGGGCAACCCCAAAATACCAACCACGTCTTCCAACGTGATGGTCATCTATCCCTGTGGCATGTGGAAGGTGTGAGTCTCTGGCCTCCATCGTTCAACCAGAACACTAATAAGCCCAGCATCCATTTAAAAAAATTATTAATTAATTAAGTACATTTATTAAATTAACAAATGTTTACTCATTTCATACTTGCATACCTGAATATGTCGCATGCGTGCGACATGAAGAAACCCAGCATCACGCAACATATCACAAACGACATCAGGTATATCGTTGTGATGTGGTCCCCCCGTCACCTTACCACGTCGAGTTTTCAATACTCGAGCTGTGCCCTCGTTCCACACAGCTTGTGAAACGTGGGTACGCTAAGTACGCCTATGCAAAGCGCCCCACTTGTATGGGGTAGGGACAACATAGGCTGTTGGATCCATGGGCTCACCCTCATGATCGGATCTAGATCGCGACGAATCAGTGGAAGATGAATCAGCCATCTAATCAGTATCTTAATATACAAAAATTAAAAACCATGTTAAACAAAATATGTACAATTCACAAATCATTGAAACAAAATTTTCTTATCTATCATAAACAAAATATGTGCCCCACCGTGGGTCCGCCTCTGCCCTAACCCAAACACCCTATACCATGCCCACTGTAACTTAAACCCTAAACCCCAAATCCAACACTCAACCCCTAAACCCTAACACCCTGTACCCATGCCCACCGAAACTTAAACCCTAGACCCCAACACCCTATAACCCCTAAACCCTAAACCCAAACCCAAACACCATGTAACCATGCACACCGCAACCTAAACCCTAAACCCCAAACCCCAACACTCAACCCCTAAACCCTAACACCTCGTACCCATGCCCACCGAAACTTAAACCCTAGACCCCAACACCCTATAACCCTAAACCCAAACCCAAACACCATGTAACCATGCCCACCGTAACTTAAACCATAAACCCCAAACCCCAACACTCAACCCCTAAACCCTAACACCATGTACCCATGCCCACCGAAACTTAAACCCTAGACCCCAACACCCTATAACCCCTAAACCCTAAACCCAAACCCAAACACAATGTAACCATCCACACCGCAACCTAAACCCTAAACCCCAAACCCCAACACTCAACCCCTAAACCCTAACACCCTGTACCCATGTCCATCGAAACTTAAACCCTAGACCCCAACACCCTATAACCCCTAAACCCTAAACCCAAACTCAAACACCATGTAACCATGCACACCAAAACCTAGACCCTAAACCCTAAACCCCACACCCCAACCCCCAACCTCTAAACCCTAAACTCAAACCCAAACACCATGTAAGCATGCACAACGAAACTTAAACCCTAAATCCTAAACCCCAAACCCCAACACTCAACCCCTAAACCCTAACACCATGTACCCATGCCCCCCGAAACCATAAACCCTAAACTTTACCCCCTACAACCCTGGACTGCCAATCCTAAACCCTAAACCCTAAATCCAAACCATTAAACCCAAACCCTAACCATTTAAACCAACATACACTTAAACAATTTTCTATGAACCTAAACCTATGTCACTAACAAATTCATATGGCCATAATCCCTAAACCCTATCCACCAACACTTTAACCATAAACCCTAAACCCCAAACCTCGACACCCAACCCCTATACCCTAAACCCTAACAATTTGATATGACCCTAACAATTTTCTAATTAAAAATATAACATATTAAATTAAATAATATGTAAAGGAATTAAATTCGCTTAAACATTTTTCTATGAACCTAAAACTATGTCGCTAACAAATTCATATAGCCCTAATATTTTTCTAATAAAACAACATAACATACTAAATAAAAATGATATGAAAAATCGTAAAACTACTTACTTGTCGGCAAGGCTTCGCTTCAGAAATATCCACGCATAAACTCTAGAGAGAAGGCAGAGCAACTTTTAGTGAGAAGGTGAAAACTGACGGAATGGTAAATAGTAAAATTTGGAGGCTATTTATAGGAGTGGGGGAGCTGCAACACGCCTGGTTTAGGCGTGTTGCACTACCCCATTCCTGTAAATAACTTCCAAATTGCACCAAATTGGTAAAATCTTAGGAAAAAAATACCATTTAGGTTCTTTTGCCAATTAAAAATGTAATTATTGTAGTTGTGGATAATTAATGAAATGTCTATTGATAACCTTGAAGTAAGAGAATAGATGAATGCTATTGAGTAAATGGGTGTAATTCAGTTAATTGAATAAGGTGTGTGACTATATATATATATATATATATATATATATATATAGAGAGAGAGAGAGAGAGAGAGAGAGAGACCAGTAACATTTTTAACATACTTTTTTATTTAATTTTTTCATTATTAGATGAAATTAGTGGAAAGAAAATTATTTATAACACAATCGTTAACATTTTTTATATTTACTCTACTTGATTTATTTTTGAAAATTATAAAATTAGAAGAACAACTTAGCAAATGAAAAGTGGAATTCACGAGAAATTGTGATTTCTAATCAATTTTAATCAAGAGTAAAAGGTGTGTCTAAAAGAGTATGTTAGATAATAAGTTGCTAGGATTTTATTTATTAAAACTTAAATATGGTTTTACTCTTTGATAAATGATTGAATTTTTGTTTTAACCTTAATAATTTTTTAATGTTTCTGTCTGTAATAATTTTTTAAATGTTTTATTCCTAATAAAATTGTGAGAGTTGTTCATTAAATAAGATGAGAGACTTTTGTAAAAAAAAAAAAAAAAAAGATGTGACACTTACAAATATTTATTTGTGATTCCTAGTAGACAAATTATTGGTATTTTAAAATTGGATTTGGATAGTTTATGTACTAATTAGCCAATACTTTATGACTTATCATTTGCATTGCACCCGAAATATGCAGCAATGTGATTTAATTGATTTTTATGTTTAGGAAAAGGGAAAATTAATCATTACTCCTTATAATAGATTTACAGATGCAATAAAAAAAAACAAAAAAGATGTATATGCTACTGTCTCTTGTTTAACAATGCAACTTGCATAAATGTCAGAGTAAAAATACATATATTAACCAATAGCATTTGAATAATTTAACTCGAGATCACACAGTACCAGTAAGACTAAAGAGTTTCTCAAGATCCGAAAATAAAATTGATCAATTTGTAATTATTTTAAATTCTAGATTAAAAATGTTCTTCCTTCTCATTGTATGTAATTTTTTTTGGGGGTTATTAAATTCTTTCAAGCTTGTTCCTCAAACTAACTGAGATAAATGTAATTAGCACTAATAACGTATTTTTTCTAATACATTTATTAATTTTGATTGAAATTTATTAAAAATTAAAAATGTATCTCATGCTGGTAAATGCCTTTGTTCTATTTCAAATCAAAACGAAGGGAGTTCAAGTCAAATGCACTTATTATCGACAAACTAAGGATGTTACAAGCATTTCAAACATTGAATAGGAACTCAACAATTCTGTAACCACCGGTAAGATTTTGAAGTATGTTTGTCAATGTGTGATGTAAAAGAAGGATATGAGGAGACAAAAAAAGTGAGAAAAGCACGATTCCTTGCTTGGATGTTGAAATCTTAATTATTTTCTTCTAGTATGTTTTAGTAACAAATATTGAAGAGCAAGAATGCTGAACAAGTCATTTACCAAAGAAGAGTGTTAGAAACACAATCTTCATCATTGGTAAAATATATTAGAAATTAAAAATTATAAGTAAGGTCTTGTTAAATAAAGACTAAGATCTACATAATTTTGTGATTTAAAATAAATTTTAACTAACATTAACTAGTGCTAGAAAAAAATGTATTAGAAAGTATAATGCTAGTATTTGTGTTTGAATAATTCTAAATTTTTCTATTATATCCTCTTACTTCCTTTGTATAGTAAGTATTAAATGTATTTTATATTTTTAAGACTTTAAATATATTTACTTTTGCATTTAATACTTCCTTTGTAAGGAAGTAGGGGATTAATATTAGTAGAAGAATATAATATTTGTTCATGGATTAT